>JAECUM010008347.1:0-2500 GCA_016617855.1 Megalonaias nervosa | reverse complement strand
GAAAATTTATATTTGAAATGTTATAAATTAAACAATTTCTTATTTTTCTTATATTTGTCATATTTGTGATTTTTCTTGTCAGCCTGCTTTTGCATAAAAACGGGCTCCACAAGACCGACCTTAGGGCAAAGCGATTGCCTTGGGCACCGCGCTCCTTATTGACAATAAAAATTAGTCAGACTACAGTAACTCTACCCCCCCCCCCCCGCCAGCGTGGCGCCTTGGGCCTCGCAAAATGTAAGGTCGGGCTTGGGTCTCCATTTCCATTTCTTCTATCTCTATAAACCCAACCCCCATCCTCACCCAAACTCTTGCATCAAATTTTGTAGGTTCATTTTTTTTTTCTTTTAGTCTATAATATCAAATAAACTGTAACATTACACAGCTCATATAGTACGTGGTAAGAATCGCTTATCTTAGCAAATTCACTATTTATCACTTAAAGTAACGGAAAGTTGCTAATAGTCACTAAATATTAGTGACAAAATCAATAAATTTAGTTCGAAAATCCTTATTTGAATCATTTAAACTTATATAAAACAAATATGTATAGGGTTGTTGGAGATTTAAAAAATCAACTGAAGTCTCAACGAAATTGTTCAGATGAATTCGACCAAAGACAAGAGGAAAAGTACATAATTCAAATAAAATCAAAGGACAGGAAAAAAGGTACAAAATTCAAATAAAATCAAAGGCTAAAATGAGAAAGAAGGGCCAGAGTACTGCGATTACGAAAACGTTTTGACTGTAAATATGGAAGAAAAATACAAAAAAATTGCAATTTCACTTTAGAAACTAAAATCAACATTAAATTATTGCCCAAGTCTTTTGCAGAAAAAGATGGTAAAATAAATTCAGATGTATTTCGTTCTACTATGGAAATATATTTTACCCAATAACTCGATAACTTCCTAACTTATGGATATTTAAATAGGTTAGATTAATGAACATACCGTTATTGAAAAATGTCTTGCTTAATAAATTGTTGACTTCTTGTTTACTCATACATAAATAAATTTTGCCTAATAAATCAATTACTACTAACGTGTGAAAAAATTAAAAAATGCTTTAGGTATCGCTATTGAGCTTGCATACATAAAAGCAAAATATGAACTACTATACTAAGAGATTATATACTTATTCTTGATAAATCCGTTATATATATATATATATATATATATATATATATATATATATATATATATATATATATATATATATATTATAACTCCTTGTATATGATTTTATTAAATTTGTGTAATTTTTATTGATGGTTGTAACTTGCACAGAATATCTTAGTAGATCTGGTCTACGTGACCTGAGTCTGCTGAGAGCAAAAGTTACTCAGGATCTATAAACAGATGTCTAAGTAAGTTTTGACAATTATTAATAATAATCATAATAATAAGACTTAATGGCCTCTTTGGATTAATTTCTTTGGTTGATGGGGTTTCGACGTTTCTAGAAAAATTAAATAACTTCCTATTGGTTGGGCTGGGTCACATGAATATGCAAATTAGAGGCATAATGGGTAGTAAGATCCGCCACGTGGAGTGTATTGTGACATTTAATCGCAATAGTAGGTGTATATACGGATAGAACTGAGCAATTAGATTCATTCCGATTTTGGAGTCATTCTCATTTCTTGTGTTGCTGTTGTAAGTCTGCAGACGTGTTTATGTTATACTTAGATGTTATTCAAGAGCAAAAACATTTGCTTTGACTGCTCAGTGGAAATAGAAAGTGCTCATGATTTGGATGAAAAAATATATTATTCTGGAACTACTGTGAATTATTTGAAGGACGTCTGGTCAGTCAGTCTACGCTTCTGCATGGAGGTAGACAGATCTTATATCCTGAAGAGTAGAAAGTATTCTCTTGTCATAACTTGTCCAAGGGGAGTGTGTCTGGAAGTTTGAGGGACACGGATTTTAAAGGTACAGAGAGACTTTGCTACGTAGAAGAGACTTTCGGAAAGCACAAGATAATTGTCCCAATCTCGTGGAATTTGTATTTTGATATAAGTTGTAATGTTTTTGATTTATATGTTTTAAATTTCATACATTAAATTTTTATGAGTTCGGAAGATAATTGTTTGCATTCATTTGTCTTGAATGTTATATGACTCGTTTATTCTAAGAATTTCATGGTTACAATTTTAAACGAGTTTGAGAAAATTGTGTGAATTTATCTGTCTTAAATGACATGAATCATGTAGACTGTAAATTTATATTAATATGTCTGTAAGTGTTATTACAGTGAACTGTTAGTCAGCAAATATTGTAGTTAAGACATAAGTGAATTTCGTTAATTCATTTGTATAATTAAGACGTGAATTCTTCTAACCGAGAATAGATAGTATTAACATTAAGAGCGCCTGCCGGCCAACATTTCGTCTAGTTAGTGATTTATAGTCTACAGCAGGGAGCAGGAATGGTTTATTAGGAGGTCTCAGTTATGTCAAAGTTCAGTTAGGGATACTGAATAGCCGTTAGGGAGA
>JAECUM010008346.1:0-66464 GCA_016617855.1 Megalonaias nervosa | reverse complement strand
ATCACATTAGCTTTAGGGATAAAAGCCTTACTACCTCCCGAATTCAGTCGTCCTAAAGACTAAAATTCGTCTTTCTGTCTTTAATATATAGACCAAAGGCAATAACTTTTGCCCATTACCTCACTTACAGGTGGTGCTAGTTTAAAGCTTTCGCTGTAAAGTGGACAGACGTAGTTCACTTCGCCTCCCGAAAACCATTGGGATTTTGTTTTATATTCATTCCACCCATTGAAGATTACATTATTTTCAGACTTATTACATCTCATTCTACAGGTGCTGTACTCTTTTTTCTAAAAAAAAATATCTCCAATATATTTATGTGAACTTTTGTCACATACTTGGACATATTTCCCGTGTTTTCGGACCGCAGGGTTCTTTACGGTTTCATTGTTTGTAGTTCGTGTTTGCACACATTGTCTGTTTATTTAACACTCATAGTACAGCGAGAGTCAGATGCCAGAGTCCTTTAATCTCCAAAAAAGAAAATATTGAGCTGGTGTATATAATTTATTTCGAAGACTTTTCAACAGACTTTCCGGCATTAAGTAAGAACTACGCACGATGGATAAAAGGAGTTATGCATTGCCACTTCAGTGTTCGTTCGCAACATTGTGACCACGTCTTCATTGTTGGATTTGGCGTCGCTGGCGAGTTTCCGGCTGGCCACATGGCTAGCAACGAAAACGTCTGGGAGTCAACAGCTAGAATAACCAAGGTGATTAACTGGGCGGCCCACCATGCAATGCGAATGCTCTGACGGCTTTCGTTAACCTGGATCTTGTGCGACGGGACGCATGCTTACACTTTACCTCGCTCAAGCCTCATCACATACTGACCCTGCGAACCACTCCCTTCGGATCGCCTCTACTGTTCGGTGGCATGATAGAGGTAGTATTGACACTGGCAGCCCAGGAGCTGCCATTCCATAACTCTACACATCAATCACATTATAAAACATCTCCCAATCTCCCTCAAAGACGAGATGACGGGAGACGAGGGCATGCGATCCCACCCCTATACATGGAGACAGTTTGCTTATCAGTCTCAGAGACAGTCATCTCGCGGGGGTAGGTAACCAATTTAATCTACCCCCATGCCTCCACTGTCTCTCCGCTGACTCGTATGCCCTATCAGTCGCAGACGACTATCCGTTAGGCGCCTAACTCATAATTTTCAAACATTTGATCGATCTCACACTGTATAAGAGGGACTTATAATCTCTTTTGCCATCCCCCTCCCCTTTTGTCCTCTCCATTCCTGGTGGAACTATCGTCGGACTTGGTAAAGAATTCGCTTTTGCAACAAGAGATCAGGACGCTTATCGAGCAGTGGTCGGTGGATATTGTTCTGAATCCACAATCCTTGGGTCTTTACGAAACTATTCAATTTCGTCGTCTTCCTGTTCCTAACGACTACATCTACTTCCACAGCGGCATATTTGGATGACATTCTCCGGATCCGTATGGTAAGTTCCATTCTAGTTATTTCCCTTTACATCATCTAAGTTTCTCTGTCAAATTGGGAAAAATCCGACCTTTATCCATCTCAACAGTTCGTCCACCTGGCTATGGAATTGCTCACCCACCTGAGCATGGTACGTCCTCCCCACCCTCGTGTGTCCGAAATCGTAGATCATGGAGGGCCCATTTTCAATAAGAAATGGATAACAGCCAGGGAGTGTCTGCTATTCTTTGGATTATTCAGTGCAGCAGCGGATGATATACTGCTTGGTCGTCTATACTTGCGTCATTTGCAGATGGCATTGCTTTCTAAATGGCACCCATTTTCAATGCCGCTCGATTACATGATCATCGAAACGAGCGAGATTGTATAATTCCTGGACCAGTGGTGCAATCATGGCTGGCTCACGACGGGAGTACCACTCGAACATCTACCACCAGATCTGTCAGTATGCACAGGTATAAGTACCTGGGGTTGGGGAGCACATCTTTTTCCGGACTTCAGCACTGTCAGCGACCAGTGGAATGCGGAAGACATAGAACTCCATGCCAGTCATTTGGAGATGGAAGCAATCATTTTAGCTTTCAATTTTGGAGCGACCGCTTTCAGAACAAGGTCGTGCTCATCATGTCAGACAATTCGGTGATAGTGATGTATCTCCTCAAACAGGGCGGTAACATATCACCTCAACACTGGTCTGGGAATTTTGCCGTTTGTGCGTACAACGCAATATCGACACCCAGATCAGACACTTTCCTGGCAGACTTAATGTCTTGGCCGATTTTGTCAAGGAGAGGACAGATTCTCCCTACAGGATGGCCACTCCATATGTCGGTCTCATCGTATTTGCCAGCTATGGGGGATCCGATGATAGATCTTCTTGCAACCAGGTGGAATCACAAACTGTCAACGTTCGTTTCCCTAGCTTCAGATCCTGAGGCTTGGTCCGTCGACGCTCTTTCTCTCAGCTGGATGGTTTGTGGGCTTTTGTCTACCCCATCCCCAACAATCCTAGTTCCAAATGATTATACAGAAACTGTGTGGCAAGAAGTGCAATGTTTCTGATTGCTCCTCTCCGTCGTGGCAGATCCTGGATCTTAGCTTCGGCATGCAGTCAGTAGATTACATTCCCTCACTGTTGACCCCGCATACCTTCAGCTCGATCAGATGGCTAGGCGGTTGTTATGACGCAACCTGGTTTTGTCGCCAAGAACAGGTTGCCGTAAGTGTGCAATCAGAAAGTCACCATACTTCATCTTTCCTGTAGTGACACTTTCCAAGAAGCTTTCAAACATGACCCAGTACTTGCGCTTAGACTTTATGTAAAGCGAAGAAAGCTACGCGTGGAGCTCGAAGATGCCTATTTCTCCCAGCGAAACCTGGGAAAGAAGACATAACCCCTCAAGGCCTTTCATCGTGGCTGAAGCGTGTAGTTCGCACAGCGTACTCTGACTTGTCGCCACAACAGAATCGCCACATGAAGACCTCTACTCACGAAATACGAGCAATATCTACAAGCCTTGACTCTTACTGTATTATTTCTATCAAAATATTTTCCAGCCAGTCGGTTGGCATGCACAATCAGCCTTCACAAGTTTTTATCTTCAATACTTGGCTCCACGACACACTGTGACGTTGGTTGGCTCAATATCAGTTATACAAGCGGCTACCAGACCCGATTGACATAAGCACAACCTCCGGACGAACACTCTGCGCAGCTTTCACTGGATTTCGCTCGAAAAGTTTACGTGATAAGAAGATCTCATTATTAATTCCTTCCAGACGTAATCCCTCCGGTTGTGCTGCTCGCAGTTGGTATAATAGGTTAACCTCAATATGGGGAATTCAGTATTCTCCCCACAGAGGTTTCCTTTGTCGTAGGTTGGATGTTCAACATTCCTTCTACCTATTACCTATTCACCTCACGTTAACGTGATCGGGGAATGTATTCGAAGGAGAAAGCAAATTTGTTAGTAAATTATGTTTCTCTTAGAATACTTGCCCGATTACATTACTTTAATAGCCTCCCACCCACCCCACAATGAGGGCATCCCGTTACAAGATGTTCCACTCAGTTTTAAACTGGCGCCACATGTAGGCGGCAACGGGAGGTAATGGATAAAGCTATTGCCCTTAACTATTATAAACAAAAACACGAATGTTGGTCTTTGGGTGGGCGGGATTTGGGGAGGTAGTAGGGCTTATATCCCTAACATTAATGTGATTGGGTAAGTATTCTACGAAAGCATAACTTAATAAATCAGTGCTGTTCATAGGCATATGTCTACTCTACAGAGCTAGATATTGGAAGACATTTTTAAGGCTGTAACAAACAAAACAAAAAAGAAAACAACAAACTTTCATTCTAGCGGTTGTAAACACGGAAATGAGTTTCTTGTGGTTTATCATGGTTTCTGTCGTAAGAGAGTATTGTTGTAGTTCTTTTCATTATTTCTTTCTCTCCGCACATAAGGCCCACCGGAGGCACAGTTATTTTTTGTTATACTTGTCGGTATGTGGGCTGGTTGGCCCAAAGTTGGGATTTTTTTTGCCAACATCAGAATTAAATTGGTAAACTTTCTATTTCTGAATTCTTGCATATTCTACAGGATATTAGTTTTCTTCAGGTCGTCGGTGTAATTGAAGTAACGAACATATTTGAACAATTTGATCAATCTGTTTCTAGATTCGTACGAATGATGGTTACTGCGATCCTTTATGCTATCTCGGCCGATTCATTTATTGACTTCCTTTACGTTTGGAATATATATTTGCAACATCGATCAAAAAGTATGGATTACTGGGATAATCTTTGTTGTCACCTTGTCCCAAATAATATTTAAAGAAGTATTGATTTGAAGTCTCCTAGTAAACTCTCACTTGCAGATTTGATCTTTATAACATTCTGAAATTGTACTTGTTGCATCTGCTGTTCTTATTTTTGGTCTGGCTCTTGTTGTGAACTGTGGTGAAGCAGTTTCGGTTTCCAGATGCCGTACAATATTTCTGATAATTTCCTTTTTTCTTGTTAAAGAATGGGCGGCATTTTTCATGGCAAGAAGTTAGAAGCAGGTAGACTTGTGCCAGGGCTGCCAACTAAATTGTGCCCCAAAACACAATACCATTTCCTGTGTGCGTCATATGAGTTTATTTATGTGGTCCAGTTGCCACACAAAAAATCGCAACATATGCTTTATAAAAATGAACTATATGGAACGTTCGATAAGCATGCTATATAGCCGTTGTTTTACTTCATGCTGCTTCCATTCTACTTTCGATACAAAGTTTTGCTGGTAGTGAAAGTGTTTTGCTGTATGGCAAGCATTTAGTGCAGTTACTCTGTAAATTATATACAGCGCATGTTGGATCATGTTATTGTTTGATTTGATTTAAAAGCACTCAACATACATTGAATACAATATGCTTTGCTGGTGCATAGAGTGCATTGCAGTTAAAAATCGCACATTGCAGAAGATCGATTATGTACTTGTGACATACAGCTGTGGGGAGCCTTCAAGAGGAACTTCAAATAAGCTGTACATGCCAGTATTATCCCACGGGGTGTTATTTTATTATTTTAAGTAGATAAGCGGTGCAAAACCTTGACAAATTGTAATCTTGAAATAAATTTCATAGCAACTAACGGGTGTTTAGGAGGATAAAGAGGGTGGGGAATACATTTCATTGTCTCAACTGCTATAACATTTTCGTGCTCGATGCTCACACGATATTTTAAAATTAATCTGATGGTCGATTGTTTAGAAATATGGGTTCTTGAACTGGGTGTGGGGTGTGGCGGGGAGGGTTATTTATTCTAGCACAATCAACGGTAGAACATCATACTTTGCCAGCACAGATGTCAATGTGGAATAACAGCCAAATAACATGGTATGTTTGACACAATATAAATAATGGCTCATGGGTGCGTTGGAATGAACTCAAGAGTTTACTCAGAGATGAGATAAATATTCAGTGAATTTAACATAAAGCAACAGTCTCGGTATTAAGAGGTGACATATTTGTTGGGATTAAAAGCATGTTCAGAGATACAGAAAATAACAGAAAATAACATTGTACAGAAAATAACATTGTACAGAAACATCTGCTTGATACAATGTTGTTTTGTCGATTTCCGGCATAAAAAAGATATGCCATACTTCAGAAGAAAATCTAGATGAACATTTTGCATTCAGTGATCACTTCATCAAGATAAACAACATTGGTATTAAAAGCAAGACAGTCAATAGATAATAGCGCAAATACGAAGACGGACTACGTTTCGTGTTTGAGGTGGATAGATGGACATATTTTTATTCGGTTATATTTGCAGTTTATCTCGAAGATTTCGAAAACTTTAGGATATCTTAAACTGATACCGCAAAACATATAATTTGTTTTAAAACAATACATTGTGATTCAACATATGAAGTGTCTGTCTTTGAACCTACACTAGGAATGGGAAAATATGACATAAAACTGAAGTCATTCATGCATTTAAATAAACCGAAGAAATGTTATAAACTGCAGTAAATAGATCCCTCGTTGTAGATATATATCTAGTTATCCTGGTGGTAACGCCTAAAGACAAATAATACTTGTCTTTTTGTTGTTTCTTTTTTCAATTTGAAAAATAAACGTTTTCAAAAATTCAATTCATAAGCGACGTAGCTTCGTCGAGAGAATAGAAGTTTGCCTGCTGCAAAAATGGACAAGACAAGTAATTAAGACAAGAAACAGTACTTAGGACATCCTTTTTGACGATCCTGAAAGTACAGTTACTTATGGGGCCCCGGGTTCCCGAATCGTCTAAAACGCTCGCCTTTACCGATCACTGCTATCTTAGCTCCGTCTGTGTGGGTTCGAGTCTCGGCCTCGGCCATTATAGCATGTGAGAATGCTTTTTCCGTGTGTTGGTCGTTCATATTGGAGTTTTCCCGGGTTCTTCCTCCACTAGTTTTATTGGCCTATTTTGTGCTGAGAAGTGGCATTAAACTCCCCAAAACAAAGGCTACAGTTAGTTACACTAACATCAACTATGTGAACAAATTCAACATGACTACGCCTTATTGAGAGAATGATTAACTTATTAGTTTACGTACATATTACGCAATCAACCTAGAAAGAAGGATTTCCGTACATAAAGGTCTATGAAAATCACGTGGATGAACACTGGCAAGAAAATATTGTTGACATGCAAGCATATAACATATCCAACGACGTATACAAATACATTTGAATGTGTTAGATATTTTATGTTTCAAAGTACGCTTGGGGTAAGAGACTTAAGCAAAAGAGGGAGATGTCATATACGATGCTTTCAAATAAATTAATGAAGAGAGAATGCTAGAGAAGATACAGTTTGATGAGAGAAAAGAGTTTTTTAAACAGGAAAGTTTATGGGTATATTGGGAAAGGAAACTGTGTACTTTTTAACTTACTCGGACTTTGAGAGATATATAGTGGAAAACTTGAACAGAAACCTGACATTCAGGTATATGAAACTTTTTGTTTGGTTGTTCTAAATTCGGAATTGGCGAAACAGTCAAAATTTCAAATTACAAATCCATAATTGCAAAAGTATACGCTCCTAACTTTGCCGGTAAGACATTTTCACAGCCTTAGGGTTCACTAGCAATGTACCATAATGGGGTCGGGGTGGATGTCTACTGAAGCAAGTGAATTGTCTATTTATTTTTGTCAGAGATGTTTGTTTTAAAAATTTGGTGTTACATGCTTAGCTCCTTGTACGGTACGAGATCATGTGCTAGTGGCGAGTTAGTTGCTCTCTGATTACTTAAGTTTTACCATTATCTTTTCTCTATTTTCAATATTGCGCCCCATCGTAATCATATTCTCATGTTCCTGTGATCTATGGAGTCAAATGATCCTGAATACACTTGACTAATGCCATAGTCATTATGTCTGTTAGAAATCTGCGTCAACTATTACCATATCGATCACTATATCACACTTTCCTTGTGGCAGTCCGAACATTTACATTCTGTACCATTTCTGGTGTAGAGTGGATACCTGTGTTATTTAATTTAATTCCAGATGTATTTTTTCCATTCTTTCTTTCACAGAACTATCGTGATATAGGAAGTTTCAGATGCTTGTGTTTCGCGATGAACGAACTTTCATTGATCGTTTCAAGTTAATAATGGACGTCAATTTTGTTGGTAATTTGTGATCCATGACATTGATGTTTACGTATTACAGGTATGAGATTCATATGCATTGACACTCAAATGAACTTATTGACATCAGTAATATATGAATTATGTAGACTGTATAAAAGCTGTTAGATCAATCGAGTAAAGAAGTTATAAGACTACACTATTTTTGGCTAGCTGCAACCTCCATAGCAAATGCATTTCGTTCATTTCGGTTAAACCTTGTCATTGGTATGCCGCAATCTGTCTACTATAGAACTAGCGTTTTACTACTGAAAACTATATAGCCAAGTTACCATGAGAAGCTTAAGTCTCAGATTCTTTATACAAAGTAAGAAAGCGCATTTACAAATATTTTCATTACTGAAGAATGTCGAAACTATTCATATAAGTCGCTAGAGTACGAATTGCGGCAAAGAGAGATTTGCCAATTTGCCAACCTGATTCGATGGTGGATTCTGTCTGCCGGATCTAATTGGACCAGTACTGTCACGTGGCTAAAAACCTAAGGGTAGTCATAAGGATGACTGACAGTACCTGCCAGCTATCTGCAGAGCGGGAAGCTGAAATATAAGAGATTTGAACTTGTGAAATGGAATGATATAATGAATAGTTGAAGACATGGGCACCATCCACAAACATTTCGTTAAAATAAATGACGGAAGCACACTACTTGGATAGCAGTATAAATGACCATCATCACTTTTTGAAAGATACTAATATTCAAGAATGTGACAGATGTGTCTGGCAGATGTCATACAAACACTGCATTAGAACACGATGGCTCTACAGCAT
Source organism: Megalonaias nervosa (assembly GCA_016617855.1). Classification (NCBI taxonomy): domain Eukaryota; kingdom Metazoa; phylum Mollusca; class Bivalvia; order Unionida; family Unionidae; genus Megalonaias; species Megalonaias nervosa. The sequence goes on along the minus strand of JAECUM010008346.1, from coordinate 58,035 downwards.
GCACATCATGCGAATGTGATTGATCATGAAAGTGGAGGTGAAAAATAACGTACATAAAAGAACATCGCAGTTAAATAATAAATTGGTACACATGGATAATGAGATAAAGGGACCACAGTATATTCATTGTTCTACATGGGTTCTAAAAGATAACACAGGAAGTGCAGACAAAACTAGAAAAGAACGAAGTTGAAATTAACATTTTCAAAAATGCTAAAATAACCAGATTACAGCATAATAGACTAATATATTTTGAGGATAGCAGTTTCATCGATACAAAAACGTGCAGGGATCGAGTTGGTAATAAATTTATCAGACAAGCAACTCCGTGTACTGTTACGACCCTGTAGTTATATTACATGTATGTTAAAATTTGAATTCTTTCTAATTCTTTCTATTTCATTTTTATTTCATTTTTATATCATGAAATATAATTATTATTATGATTACGATTATGTTCGCAGGGTCTGATTTTTGCTAGAAACATCGTGTTTATTTAGAACGTAAAGGTGACTCGCTTAAGCACGATTTTTGCAAGACTGTTTTGTCGTATTAAGTAAACAGTCGGAAATAGCTATGTAAATGATTGGTTGTGACCACGGTCATTTCCAATAATACTTGTTGACATTCTATACTGCGGTGTCGAGATTTCGAAATCGTCATGATTTCTTTGTGCGTGTACATGAAATGACGTATTAGTTTGCTTTAAATACTCAGGTACCTGCGAACTAGTCTAGAGTCATATTTTAGAGTCATATTTTAACATCTTAGAGAGTCACATCATAACATCTTATAGAGTTTCTAAATACCTTAAGAAGAAGGTATTCTTTTGTGCTGGAAAGAGTTGTTCGTTCGTACGTTTGTAGAAAAACATGTGTTTTGTTATTGATGATAGCTGCCTTTCATCTACCTTTTAAATAATAATTATTTTCCCTGGAGAACTACACAACTGGCTTTGGACAAGGACATTTGCTGAACTTAATTCTAAATTGGAAGAGGACAGTACAAATTGTGATTCACAGGGAAAATTCTGGACACTTGTGTAAAACCTTCGTCTGACGTCATCATCCGCCATCTTGGAACGGAATTGAGATTCAGACTACTTTAATTAGAACTTTTATTCACAGGACTTGTGTAATTTTAGGACAAATTTTTGGATCTTCTTCGTAAATCGTAAGACTTGTTTTATATTTTTACCTTTTCGCCGTGTTTTCTTGGAAAATAAATGAGTTTTGTTAAAATTTACAAAGCTTGTTGTCTTCGCTCTTTTCTTTATGTTACTTTAAACGAGCCGATACGTAACAGTACTTTGATTAGGTTTAAACCTAATTTTTTCGTGTACATAACAGTTTCAGTTCCGTCCTATTGTACCGTTGTAAAACTTTTTAAATTTCTTTTGCAATGGAGGTTAGTCATTTTCGTCTGGTACATGCTTATCATGTGCTACAACGGGAATCCTGGACATTGTCGTGTACATGTTTTGAAATATACAAATCCACTTCAAATATAAAATTAATATCACTGTTTTGGGGATTTCGAAAAAATCAATACCTGACATCTTGAAACTCGCATCATAAGCTTAACTATGTGCGCTACAGTAGTGTCAAGCTTGTAGCGTTTCATTCGTACATCTTTGAAGATATCACACAACTTTTAAATATCATTTTCACATAATAGTAGTGTATGAGGCTGAATTAGGACGCCACATCTGTTACATACCAGTAAACTTTATGGGATATGTTTGAATCGTGAAGTGATGATTAAACGTTTTCTTTCAATGGTATAGTTGTTTCATCGAATCTATCGAAACTATTCTTGAATTCGTATGGTTGGGTCATTTCGTAAGCAATTAGATTTCATTGTACCAAAATGTTAAATTATCGCAACTATGTTGTTTTTGGTTAAATTCTTATCCATCTGCTCTAAAGACTGATCCATGTCCCGAAATGTATTTGCAAAAATGTAATATTTTTGTCTAATGTTTTTCATGGCATCCTCTATGAAACTGTTAACTACGAGATCCTTGTTAAATCCAATATAATTAACATCATTATTCTGTATTATTTGTTCCTCTTGAACAGGATTATTGTCTTAATAAATTATATTACTGTCATAACAGGACAGGCTATGAACGAACAAGATTATGAATTGTTTATATTTTAACTTGCGAAAGTCATGTGTATGACCTCTGCATAGTCCGGTTAAGTGGTTATGAGATATGGCAAGTATTTGTTGTCAAAATTGTTTTCCTCATCCCCTGTCAACACTTTGGGTTTTGCATTTTGTGGTTTTAAGTCATCATACACTATTTTTACTATCTTACCCAACGGCTTTTAAAACACGTGAATGCAATCAGTTCCTCTGTACAATTGATTTGTAAGGCTTGCGAATTGCTGAAATATATATGGACGATCCAAAGAGACGTGTTAAAGGGTTTTTTTTCGGTCCAAGATATTTTTTGTTTTAGATGCTTACCTATTCCATTTTACAGTTGGACAATATGGAGACCCCGAGTTCAGTATGATGATACTTTCAAAATTACAATCAAAATATGGAACTTTTAGTTGATGATCATTTATATAACTCCTATAAATGTACCTTCAATTGGCATGATATATTGTGCTGTCTAGACAGTAACATTATTGTTTATATTCTTATTACGTTTCAGGCTTATTGATAAAATTCAAGCGGTTTTTAAATAGTGTTTTGTTTATTTAATTTGCATTGTTATTTTTTCAAATATTATTTTATTGGATGCTGTGGGTAATGCAACGTTGTATCTAGCGGCTGACCTTGTCCAAAATCAGTGACCGTTTGGGAAACAACTTTTTGTTTCTCAGAGTGAGAATCATTATATTAATCTGTGTCAAAGACATTGTATTTTTTACCTATAATTGTGCTTGGACTACGTGATGTCCGTCACGTGCATTATGGTAACAAACTTAATATTCCATCTAGAACAGCAAACTTTTGATCCTCATTGGAGATTTTGCTTTGCGTCTTAGTTTGTCATATAACTGATGTTTTTCTGAAAGGCTGTTATTCATGCTTTAACATCTGAGCAGAATCACGTTATCCTTGTTTAGTACAGGTATTTGATTTGGAATTATTCAGATTTTTTTTCTGAAAATACAAAAATGCTCTGATAACTTTTTGGGAAATAGAGACTTGAATTTCCAAACAAGGATTTAATTTTTGGATTGTATTGTTGAGATCCAACAAAAGACTGTTGGCACAGCAACACTTTACGAGCCATATCAGGTACATCAGTACTTTAAGCGTTGGATTTAATTTGGATTTCCACTAAAGTTTATTCTGAACTTTTATTAGGACTTGTGTCTATAATTCTAGGATTATTTTCGGATTTAATTCGCAATCTCGTAAGTTCTTTGCTTTCATTTTCAGTTTGTATTCTAGTGAATTACATTATTTGCTGAATTTTAGAAAGCTTGTTGCTTTTCACTCTTTTCTGTTACTTACTTTAAGAGTATAGACTCGTAACAACAGATTTTTTTTTTTCTTGTCATGTTTTATTTTGTTTGATAGCATTAATCTGGACAGATCTTTTCTTCCAGCATAATGGTACCTTCTGTCTCAGTTGTTGTGAGAATCGCTTGAAGAGATGAAACTGTCTCTGTTAGTTTCAGTTGCTTTTGGATGTTTAATGTTGGTTCTTTGAACTGAACATCTGTCTTTACTGGGGTGTTTTTCTCACTTTTTATGTAGACTTTTTCACGGGTCTGATAATTTGATCCAATTAAACTTGTTCAGAACTAAATAATCTAATTGTCAGATTGAAGACTCTGTAAGTATGGTTCAGTGGCATTAAAAAACCTCGTACAAACTCCTGTTTGCTGCCACGGTAAAATCTGTATTCATGTACATTTCTTAGGAATGAATCTCTATGTCCCTTGTTATGATTCCGTTTCCAGTTTGTTTGTTTATACATTTAATTCTGTTGGAGTTGGAAAACATTAATGAATTGTTAAATCAAGTAATGATGTCTTTATCAATGATTTAATTAATTAGAAACATTTCAATATATATTTCACTGTCATCTTGCTTTTCTTGCACATTAACGTCCACACTGACCTTTAGCCAGGTCGCGAAGTGCAGGTAAAAGCTGATGACAATGTTCATACGAAGTCTGTTATTGTTTTGTTCTGTTCCGTGTGCTACTTGTTTTAGAGTAAATTCGACCTCCCAGTTTTAAAATCCACATTTCTAAATATCCTCCGATCATATTTGATTTCTAAATATGGACAGCACATTACTGCGGAAGCAGTACGGAAGTATTTCATAACGGAGTTGATAATGAATTCGACTTCTCCTTCCACATCCCCAGTGTTTAAGAATCTTCCTTTTTAAATACACGTCCATCTAGATCATTTCAAAATATCAGGTGTTCCAGAATCGGTGACATGTATGTACTACACGTGGTTATAATGTTTAAATTGTTTGTGCCCTAATAGAAAGTTTCTCACAAGTCTTCTTAGTCTGTTTTTAACAGAGTAAAAGAAACCACATACTGTATACTACTGGATATTATATTTTGAGTTATGTAAGAACTGAACTTATATTGTACAGGATTCATGAAGTCCTAAAACATGAAAAGTGATTACACCCTGCATGAGCAGCTGTTTTAAGAAAGAAATCTCAAGCAATAAATAACAAAACTATATTTAATCATAAACGCATAAGCAGTTCAGTTCTGCTTTTACGAATTCGGAACTTCTCGTTTTCTAAGTCCCATGATGCGATTAGAACCAGTCTATACAACTGTTAAAAGGCTCTTTACAAATTTGTAATTATAATCAATAAAATTTTCAGACATCATCCTCCCAGATACTTGGAAACATTCTAAGGTCTTGCTTATTTCCATCAATTGACCTTGTTTTTCCTGTGACCGTAAAAACTAACGAATCGACTGATTCTTTCTTTTTTTATACTCTGATCTCCAGCCACCTTCATTCTCACATTAAATCTTCCCTAATTGCATGCACTTCAATAATTTTAAAGACTTGTTGCTTTAATGACAACTAAGCAGACCTCAAAATTTGTGCCATCCCAGCAATACTTCTTAAGTTCTCAAAGATCAAAGTTGGTATGTGCATGTATTCTTGACAGTTTGGTACAAAATATGAGTCCTTCTCGGTTTAAGTTCCCACAAGATAAGCAGTGTATTAACTAAATAATACACAACGTGCAAACTACTTACTTCAAGCATCAGATGTAGGTAATTTTACCAGATATAGGTAATTTTAAATGGAGACCATGTGGTACTTAGTGCTGAACGATGTGGTGGAACTATTATTTATTTATTTTTTTATTTATTTATTTTGGGGTGGAGGACTTTCGACACTTTGAGTTGTCGAAGTTTTATTGAATCTACGATCTGGGGTGGTCGGCAAAGATGTATCATGGTGGGTTGGGGTTTGCCTGGAAATCCAAAGAAATTTGCCCTGGAGAGGAAAACTCGAGATATATGGAGGTTTTCTGATAAACCAATCTATAATAGCTTTTGACACCGAGTCATATGCTTAATCATTAATCCCGCACTTGTGTTGTTTTCCTTGCGTCAGCCCGTGCGTCTGTGACAAAGTTTGTCATTATACTCCTCCTTCGCAGGTTAGTGGATTGTAGCATAGCTGATACCAGTGTTCAGTAAAGTTTGACCTCATTCCTCTGGCCATTCATGGAAAAAGTCTTGAATAAAAATGAACAGATTTTATGAACTTATTTCATCATAGCTTCTCTTCCTACACAGCTTAGAAAATTTTATTAAAACGTTGTATGCTAGATTTGTGGTTGGTACAGATGCATAATTTTATTGATCTTTGGCCCATTTTTGGGGGCACATTTCTTGTAAAATTCTCAACAACCGCAGTATTTTGCGAACTCGGTTCTTACGCCGCGTGGAGGATCTTGATGTACCTTTGTAGGCCAAATATGTGCTTGGTAAATATGTGTAATAGGATTTTACCTCTAGTCCATATTTGGGGAAATTTATTTTAAAATTGCCATAAAAGGAGTATTCGGGAAATTCCTTTTCCTCCCATAGCAGTTGGAGAATTATACTGACACTGTAGGCTTGATACATTGTTGGTATGGATGGTTAGTAAAGTTCATCCTTTTAATTCTGCCGGATTTTGGGGAAAATGTCCCCAAAAAAGTTCCAAAAATTATTTTTTGTTTCGTGGATTTAGTTCGTCTTAGCTTCTTCGCATACACTGGTTGGAGGAAATTTATTGAAACTTATAAGCTAGATATGTGGTTGGCGTTGATGTACAATAAGCTCTTATTTTTTGTTCTTGTTCTAGTTTTCAAGCAGTGTCCTATAATCATTGCTCTAAAAGGGGAATGTTGAGAACTCAGCTCCTCATCGCCTCTCCAACAACATCGATTGGAAGATTGTATTGAAACTGTGTACACGTATCTTTGGTGTAGATGCCCAGGAAGGTTTTACTTGTGTTTCCTCAGGCCTGTTTTCGTGGAAATGTCGTGAAAAATATTACCATGATGGATATTTGTGGAATCTACCTCGTGATTCCGTCTCTTCGTGAAATGTTTAGAGGGTTTTATTTAAACCTTGAAGGTCTATTTGTATGCCCTTCAAGGAAAAATCTTGTCATGCCTTGTCATCACACACTAGTTTCAAGATTTTAATATGACGTCAAAGGCCATCTATGTGGTTGGTATCTATGCGCAGTAAGGTTGTATCTTTTTCTCTTTTACCCATTTTGATGATATTTTATTGCCAAACGGTCATAAAAGGGGCATTTTGCAAATTCACCTTATTTCGTTTTTAGTATTTTTTCGACCCATTATAATATTGCTGCTGAACATTACCGATTTTAGGAGACATTCTGATCTTTTCTTGCTGCAAAGGTATTGAAAGAGGCGGAATGTCTTGCCATATAAGAGAAACGTGTTTAGAAAATATGCCGGAAGTGTTGGAATACGCATGTGACATAACTGATTTGGACCGCTCCGGTGGCCTAGTGGTTAGAGCGTCCGCTTCGGATGCCGGAGGTCGTGGGTTCGATCCCCGGTCGAGTCGTACCAAAGACTTACAAAAATTGTACTAACAGCTGCCTCGCTTGGCGCTCAGCATTAAGAGGTTAGTGTTAGGACTGGTCGGCCTGGTGTCAGGATAATGTGACTGGGTGGGACATGATGCTACATGTCTGCGGCATGATGCCCCAGTGCTAGACATCACTATAAACTACCACACTGCAGACATCGTAGCGATATGTCTGAAAAATTGTTAAAGCTACGTTAAAAATCATAATCACATCACATCACATCACATAACTGATTTGTGTGTTCGTTAAAGTTTGCTAGGCCAGCTAGTAAGCGGTTATCCAAATGGTGTCGGCGAGTTCCAACTTTTCGATAGTCAATGGACTCTGACCCTACACCCCAACATAAATGTCCAAATATCAAAAATGAGGTGGCAAGGGTCAGAAGAAACTCGGACAAGGTGAAACCCGGACTGGCAAAGGAAACCGCAGACTTTGATTGTTAACAGTTTATTCAACGTTCTCATTATGCACTTAAAATGGAGTCATGAAACTCGGATTTACTTTTTATGGTTGGTTCAATGCAGATTTGCAGAAAGCTTTTATGTCATTTATATGTATGCGCGTGTACGTGTGGGATGTAATATGCTAGGTCATGTGACATCTAAATAGCACGTATGTCAATCAGCAATATGTTAATTGCTTGTACGTGAATTCCTTGATATACATATGCTTGAAAGAGATTTTATGTCGCAGAACGAAGACGGAGAATCAGTAGTGTGGGATATAATTTCGCTGGAAGCCCAATTTTGCTCTATTACAGTGGGTGAAAATACCAGTAATTATACCACATGCTAAGAAGAGATTTCAATTAGAGAGCCACATCTTCTGGACAACTGAGTCGTGAAGTGGCACAGAACAAAATGGATAATCTTAACATCTAATTACTGATATTGATAGGACAATTGTGCTGAAAGACAGGAGCCAAAATCTGTCCCAGTAAATTATGGTCAATTTCCACAAATAGCTTTGAAACGTTTTAGCAGAGAAAACTCTCTTTCAAGTTGACTATCAGACTGGCATTAACTCTTATGAATTCCCATTGTTGATTTATAGGGATGTGAAATCGACGATTTGAAGTTAATTGACTTTGTTAAGGAGACCTAATTATTGGCTTTACAGTATGTGTCCTTTTCGTACGGCTGATTATTGTAGCATTATATGTCTCGCATTATTATCTTGTATTAGTTTTTCATTGTGCAGTTAAATACTGGAAATTTATAAACTAATGCGTGTTGAAAATAATGCTAGTTGCCTTGGGAAGAAACAAGATTGAACTGAAATTAATACGGATTGACAGTATATTAATTAAATCACTTGTATGAAGCTCCTTATTTTGTGAATTTTGTTTAATAGTACAGTTATCATTGCGGCACATTTTTCTTTTGATCTCTATCTCACAATAATATCTGTTTGGTAGTAATTTTTTAGAATGTCTGTCATAAAGCGGAGCCTGTCATGTTATGATGTTTGTCCGTCTGTTCCCTATTTCGGTTGCTCACAACTCGAGTTCTCATATGCCGTTTCCCAACTTTAATTCCGGATAAGGAAGAAGCCCATCAGCTCGGGTCGAAAATCCAATATTCGTGTCACTTTGATTGGATTGAAAAGAAAATGGTTTTCGAACAAGAACTCTAACTCCACGTCACAACCTGTACCACACCTTTTGGACGACATGCACTTTGGGAACGGAAGGGGCCTGTTAATCTTGGACCAGAAAGAAAATAAAAGTGACGGTCACTGTGACTGAGAGAAGAAAAATGATTCCAGCAGAATAACTTTTCTCGTATAATACAAACCTAGACTAAACCTTTTGGACGGCGTACACTTAGAGTAAGGTAGATGTTTAATGACGTTGGGCTGGAAAGGTCAAGAGCCAAGGTCACTGGCCGATATTGAAAATGGGTTTTGTACAATATGTCTGTTCTCGACCATGTGCCGTCACCAAAATTTGTGGATGGCTGATAGGTGGTTTGCATGAGAAAGAATCCTTTTTGGGTTCAGAAAGTTAAAGTCAAGGTAACTGTGAATAAAAAATAGATTTTCCATAATAACTTTTTGACTACGTACTTTGACCAGATCTTGTGGAGGACTTTCACTTGGGTATGGAAGAGATCTATTGATTTTGGGATGAAAAGCTTAGTTTCAATGTGACTAAAAATAGGATTAGCACTATCATGTTTGCTTTCTATGTTCCCTTACCAGAACTTTGTGGATTGCTTGCACTTTTAAAAACGCCTGTAATTTTGGGGTTTACAAATCAAATGTCACGATCATTGTAACTCTGATAAAGAAATAATTGTTTTTGTACAGTAAGTTTAGTTTAAGACTGCAACCGCTCCGGTGGCCTAAGTAGTTCGAAACCCGTCATACCAAAGACTTATAAAAATGGTACTAACAGCTGCCTCGCTTGGTGCTCAGCATTAAGAGGTTAGTGTTAGGACTGGTCGGCCTGGTGTCAGGATAATGTGACTGGGTGGGACATCATGCTACATGTCTGCGGCATGATGCTCCAGTGCTAGACATCACTATATATAAACTGCCACACTGCAGACATCGTAGCGATATGACCGAAAAATTGTTAAAGCTACTTTAAAATCCAAATCACACACACACACACACACACACACACACACACACACACACACACACACACACAATTCAAGACTGTATTCTTTGAGCAAAGATGAATATATCTGAGTTCCCACTGGTCAGTAATTTACATAAAAGAACTACCCTACTAGTGCCTACAGAAAAGACTATTACGCACGGATCTGGGGTATAATATTACCGTTCACGGTACTCTTGTTGTCACAGCGTGATGGAACAATGGTTAGTGTTCAGATTCCTAATCAGTTCCTAGCACTTCATAGTCGAAACTTATGCTAAGCACCAATCAACCAATCAACTGAATTGGCGTAATTATTCTGTGTCAGATATTATATCAAGACCGTTTCTTGACACTCTTTGTAATCATCTACCTTTTACACATACGGCTGAATCTTCAGCGACCAGCCTCTAAACTAGATATATAAGTAATGTTGATATCTAAAAATTGCTTTGGTCGTATTATGGATGGATGGGTACCCGACCCGGCCACTGGACCTGGTTGGATTTCGCACTACCCGGTGAAAACAGACTTGGCCATGTTGTTCCCTGTCGGATACCCGGCAAAATTTCGCTACCAGTCCATTGCTAGTCATGACCTGTTTCAAGCAGTATTTTCATGTTTTACTAGGTCTTGACTCTTGTCATGTATGTGTGTATGTACATCCGTATGTATGTATGTATTATGCTTCTTTAATATATAGGAACAGATGCACGATATTTGCTAACGCAATTTCAAGATTTGCCATAGCAGAAAAAAACTCAATGATATAGTTTATGTTATTTAATCTATTACGTCAAGTCCGTAGGTGGGTAGTAGTAGTAGTAGTTAAGCAAACACAGCTCAGACCTACTTATAGTTAGTATATGGGCTAATCAATGGTTAATTGATTTTAGTCCAAACAAAATCGAATCAGTTATCATATCCAAATAATCTCAAAGGAACAACATACATATCTTTTAATAAATGACACGGTTATTAGGAATGTCGATTTCATAAACACCTGGACCCAACTTTAAATGAATCCTTATCTTGGCATATACATATACAGGAAATAATTACAAAAACATGGACAAGGTTAGACATACTACGAATTTTAAAATTTAAACTTGATAGAAAATCATTCGAACTTCTTTATTTTGACTTTATAAGACCTCTTTTAAATTATGGGGATATTATCTGGGATAACTGCACCCAGTTTGAAAAAGATGAACTAGAAAAGAATACAAGCTGAATAGGTAGAATTGTTGGTGAGAACAAAATCTAAATCACATGCTAGAATTTTGGAGGAGACGAAATGGGAAATACTTTAAAAAGACGCTACAAACATAATGATAGCATTTATAGAACTATATGGTATGTCATGAAGTGAAATGAACCGGTTTGCCTAGGTATCTGTAATGATGTCACTCCAAACCGATTATGCTTACTTATATACGCGTAATGACGTTACACCAAACCGATTATGCTTCCGTATGTATGTATAATGACGTCACTCCAAACTGATTATGCTTTAGTTTACGACTATAAATACATGTATTGCGTACAGTACAAGGAGATCGACGAATAGTCTGACAGGCATGGCAAATCCAGTCACATTTGGGGATAGGTGTTTTTTTTGGGGGGGGGGGGCAAACAAATCTCTTGACTGGCCTATTGATACAAAATGTTTGTTTTTTTCAAGTGATTTTCAGTTTCCTACTAGAACACTTTTTGTATGATTTCGAAATAACTACTAATTTGACCCACCTTTTGGTTTAAGGACTTTATATTTTTACCTTTAATGTTTGTTTAATATCTTTTACAAGTTTTTAATATTCTTAAGGTTTAGGATGCTGGATTTGTGATCAGGAGCTTGGGTTCCAAGCCTGCCCAGATCTTGTTGGTTCAGATGTCGTGGTCTGTGCCTGGACAAGGCACTTCAATTTTGATACAACACTGTAAAACCTTTCGTGTGTTCATGTGCCGTGAAACACCAAACAATCAAACAATTTCTTGCCAAAAAAGCAAATCAAGTGCAATACGCTTGAATGTGTTTGACAGTCATCCAGGTTGGGTTTTGTTTACGACATCCTTATGTACTAATTTCACTTGACCTAAGACATAATAAAATGCCCAGGATGAGGGTCACAAGTTCATTTCCAGAATATTCAAAATTTGTAAATAAGGTCAGTACTTGAACTCAAATTGAAATAGACATTTTTAAATAAAATGACAAAAGTCAGATGACACAACCCTCAGCCAAGACAATAGTAATGTAGGCCAGTATTCAACCCTAAAGCAGGGACAAAGGTCAACTACATAATATAAACCAAATAAACACAGTATATCCGGGGACATCAGTTCCATGTGCGAACGGTAGTTCAGCTGAGACCACAAGATCATAATCTGAAATTGCATAAGAAATCAGTGGATGTGGTATGTCAGATTCTTTGCTATAATCAGTAACTATTGAAATGTCACACACACACTGTATGATAATTCTGATTCACCTGACAGTTGACAACTCGTGTATTCATAAATGTTGAAGATAAATTCCTTGTGAATGTGTATTGCTATGTCAAGTAAAAACATTCACTCTGCTGTAGCGACTGTTCAGCCAATTATTTAAATGAGACACGCTTTAAAACAGTGGTTCCCAAGCTTTTTCAGGCCACCGCCCCCTTGGTTATCTTCAGTGTCCCCTACCTTAACTAGTAAAAAACATTATTCAGCATTAACACCCCCTCCCCCCGGTAACCTCACCGCCCCCCTCCCCCAGGGTACCACCCACTTTGGGAACCATTACTTATATATATATATATATATATATATATATATATATATATATATATATATATATATATATATATATATATATATATATATACTGCACCCACATATGGATTATTTTTTAATGTAAATGAAAATAAATAAAAATAAATAAGTTAAAGCATTAGTTTTGTAGTTAATCCAAGCCTGGTGGGAAAGAGGAACATTTGTCTGATTCATTGAAGTGTAGGATTTATAACTGTCTGAAGTAGATTTGAGCTCTTAATTTCCTGACCAGTCTCTTACTTTTAAAACCTGTTGCCATGTATATGAAACATGAATTTTATTATTCTATTACGTGATAGAATATTGTATAGCAAATTTAAGTGTCAGTACCACTCTCTGTTTTGTGCAAAGAACCTTTTCAACGGTATTTTGTATAAGGAACCAGATGTATTACTGCAGTATTTAATTGAAATGGAAATGTGCTGATCTCATTTTGGAAATGCTGGGTGCAAAGGCATTAATAGTATGCGATTATATCCTGCTGTAATTATTTATACTCCACTTTTTTGTACTTTATCATTTTGCTTTTAGAACTGACATTACCTTTAAACCGTATCAAACAAAAGTCCTTCAGTAACATTATGCGAGTCCTTTCAGTTCATATACCGTTCTCCATTGGATACTTTACATGTCTGAATTTAATTAATTGGTAAATTATTTTATTTTTGATCATTCATTGATTCATTGCATTTTCAGTGAGTTATAATAACTATGGATGAAGAAATGGTATCGAACTTTTAAACAGATGATAAAAGAAACATGTCCAGAGTTCCTTTCTGTAATCATACATCAAAATCAGGGTATAATCATTAAAATTAACATTTAACAGGAAGGTCCTTTAGTGCTGTAGCTTAACCACTGGAATGTTCATACTTACCTCTAACATTACAAATTATAAATTCTAATAGAAATCACAAATACAGTGTATATGCTCAATTGGAAGTTTGCCTGGATTATCTGATAAATTGTAACAAAGACTTAAATTGGGCAGAAATATAGAGAAGATTTTTAAGATACGTCGTTCCTGGCAACCTTTAAATTCTTTGAACGTGTCAATATATACGCTGGAGTTTTCCTGAAATAATTGTTACTTGACAGTTACAACTAAACAGTTTGTTGGTGAGGAGAACTCTCGGCTTTTGTAGAGTGGGAGGGGTGTCATGTGTTACGGACCAGTAATTGTTGTACAAATTCTGCAGGGATTGGATACAGTTCTGTTACTCTTGGCTCCTGATTATAGTTTGATGACGTTTGCAGGGCTGACCGCTCCGGTGGCCTAGTGGTAAGATTGTCCGCCCTCGGATGCGGGAGGTCGCGGGTTCGAACCCCGGTTGAGTCATACCAAAGACTTATAAAAATGGTACTAACAACTGCCTTGCTTGGTGCTCAGCATTAAGTGGTTAGTGTTAGGACTGGTCGGCCTGGTGTCAAAATAATGTGATTGGGTGGGACATGATGCTATATGTCTGCGGTATGATGCCCGGGTGCTAGACATCACTGTAAAATGCCACACTATAGACATCTTATCTTAGCGATCTGACTGAAAAATTGCTAAAGCTACGTTAAACATCCAAATCACACGCACGCACACGCACACACACACACACACACACACACACACGTTTGCAAGGCACTTTAAACAGCGATGTACGTGAAGTACAAGTTAGATAAAACTGCCTACATGGGCAGAGCCTAATCTTGTAACTTTTGTAGTTGGCATGGGGAAGGAGGCACTATAAGGGTTACTTAGTCTGCAGTTTAATCTTGTCGTAAAAGTGTTAATGACCATGTTGTTTTGTTAGCTAGCTATCGCCATGTGTGCTTTGCCTGATGTTGGATGGTACTTGATAGTATCGGGCAGAGTGGATCCAGACAGAATCTTTCATGCGAGTATTAATCACTAGTTCTGACATGTAAATATATCTTACTAATAATATTTGACAATGATTTTTAACTTTTCAATCACATACACAAATAATATCGAGAAAGCTAACTTGAAGCTTTCGTCCTCACGCTGAGGACTTCATCAACAGACTGATTTAATTTTTACTGACTGTTAACATCACTCGATGGAATGGTGAGCGATATTAACAGATTGTCCCAGATACGCGACAGGTTATAACGGCCCCGTCGCTGTTCAGCGTCGGTTTGTGCGGACGGAAGTAGATCGATTCTTTAAGCCCCCCCCCCCCCCCGTCTCAAACCAGGCTTGTTCTGATCTAGGATATTTACCGAGTTCCAAGTTACAGATGATGATGATGATGATGATGATGAATAATAACACTACACGGTTAATCTTTCACGAAAGTATAACTTACTAAGCATTTCTTTATCTAATTACCTACAGCCATTAGAGGGTTATTAATTGCACGATGTTATGCACATGCAAGATAGCTACAGGTACTTAGGGCTCGGAACACTGGATACAGTACTTAGTACATAAAGATCGGAACATTGGATACTGTACTTAATACTTAAAGATCGTAACATTGGATACCATACTTATGACTTAGAGATCGGAACATACCGTACATAGTACTTAGAGATCGAACGTTCGATACCGTTCTTAGTACTCAAAGATGGTAATATTGGACACCGTACTTATTTCTTGGAGATTGGAACATACCAAACTTAGTACTTAGAAATCGGAACATTGGGTACCGTACTTCGTACTTAGAGAGCGGAACATTGGATACCGTACTTAGTACTTAAAGATCGGAACATTGGATACTGTACTCACTACTTAAAGATCGGAACATACCGTACTTAGTACTTTTAGATCGGAACATTGGATACCGTACTTAGTACTTAAAGATCGTAACATTGGATACCGTACTTAATACTTAGAGATCGGAACATTGGATACTCTTCCTTAGTACTTAGAAATCGGAACATTGGATACAGTACTTAGTACTTTGAGAGCGGAACATGTGATGCTGTACTTGGTACTTCGACATCGGAACATTGGCTTTAATATCAGCCTACAATTTTATTTTTCTTTAATTTTCCGAGACTATTATCAGTGCATTAGTCCCTGCTTTTCAGATGCGAGGTATTTGATTAAAGTAACTTTTATATGGGGGAAAATACCGCGAAATATCCAATTTTAATTATTCAGAAAGTTTGCGCTGACTTCAAGCAAGAAATGCATGTATAAAGTATTGGGCCATTTAGTGTACAAAATGGCTGTACTTTCTCATAGGTTAACATTTATTTCAATTCATAATGAATTTGTGGTCTGAACCCTGTAATTCAACAAATTAATAGATTTTCTGCGATATGAATTACACAGGTAAACCACTACCTGATTCCACCTATCTTGTTTGTCGCGGTATGATTTATGCACGTACATATGTACGTACGTACCTATTTACCTACCTGCTACTAGCCTACTTCATTTCAACATTCTTAGTACTTCTTCATTTCAACCTTCCGAACTATTTGTCTATCTACAAATTTACGTTTGACTGAAAATTGTTATTGTAAATTCTTATGTAACATTTGTAAAATGTATAATCTACCAGTTAACAAAGTTTTTCAAAACGAATATGGATTGAATGCCCTTTAAATTATACTCAATATCCACATACATCTCATGTTACTAGTTATCTATGAAATGTTTATAAACTAATTTAATTCACTCTTCAACAATAAATAGTTCGTTTATAAATCTGGTAATTGCCATGTTGAAGGTACTCAATTTTAAACCATCCTATTAAAACTGAGTTTAGAGACTACAAAGGCTTTACTCGTTGAGTGGTTAATGTGATTCTCTATAGTCTGACCATTTGAAAAGATGTTAACGCCCGGGATTTTCCGGCATTGAGATATATTGAAATAACGTCCTTGCAGTGTTGAGGAATTGACTTCCTTTCAGTACACAAACATTTTTATTGAATGTTGTGAAAACGTATCTATTAATACATACTGTCTACGTTACTGGGTCAGTATTTGAACTTATTTTTAGCAGAAATATTTGGTTAATATTATAATGTTATGAACTCTCTCATTTAGAGTCCCTTCACGTTCTTTTATTAGGCAGTTTATAACGGATCTCATAGCTTCGTTGTGAATTCACGCGTTCTTTTATTAGTTTATAACGGATCTCATAGCCGCATTGTGAATTCACACGTTAAAATATCAGCTCCATGTTACGGTCATACGTTTTTTCAGCACTTATTTTGGGATTAAGTTTAATCAACACATTTTTAACAGGTTGTTAGCTCTACTGGACACATACCAGGATATCTTATGGGATCGTATGTTGTGCGTGGTCCGTCCGTCCCTTAGGACAAGTTTGTTGTCGCTACTCACATGAAAGTACTCGGAGGATTTCCAATAAACTTTTCTCACACACTTATCCTGTGATATAGTTGGTCCCAAAATGAACGTAGTGCCGCTAGGGCATCCAATTTGGCCGACACAATGGCTGTTTTCGCTCCTGAATTTATGGCCATATCAGCATAGGATTTTCACTACAAGACGTTTTAAGGGTTAGCACAATCTTGAAAAGTGCTTGAATTTTGGTGGGTACCTTGAATTTGGGGCTAACTCCAAAAGTTCTGGAAAAGTGCTTGAAAACGCTAAGAAGTCTTTGAAAAGTGCATGAATTTCAAAACAAACGTATTTTATTTGAAAACTTTTAATTTACTGATGTAATATCAAGAAAGGAATAAAAGAACCGTTAAATAAGGTTGACACCCGATCATCCGGAAATTTTAAACCAATGTTGGAACTCTTACATACTCGTTCAACTTCCATTTGGGTCGCTTACGTACTCATCAAAAATTCTAGTTGGGTCGCTTATGTGCTCATTAGTACTGAGTTTCATTTAGGATTCAAACACCACATGATGTAAATGAATGGATGCTGTGATGACTTTGCCGTTAAGGCAAACAAGATCACAAAGCGTGTTTTAGACAAAAACTGCCATAAGTATGATATACGTTGTGTATAAACCGTGTATTGTATTTCTTGAAAGTCTTTCCATCAGTGATTACCTTATGATATACTGTTGGTAGGGACATTAATATTGACTTACTGTCATATTTGCTAAGCCCACAGCTATAAAGTCATGCATAACCTGTCTTGGGAATATTACCGCGGCCATGTGTTTGATGTCTAATGAATGCCACGGACGAGTGTTAAACTCTTACGCAAGGTTACCTGACCCGCCGGTGACCGGAATCTTGAATCGACACAGGCGATAGATTGCACCATCTAAACAAAGGCTTGCAGCTATCACACCTAGGTGTTAAAGCTTAGTCCAAAGATCAAAGGGAAGTCCACGTGGTGCATGGGGCGTATTCTTATCCGTCCCCACGTTGACAGACAGCGAGAGGGACATTATCCGCTAAGTTTGATTGGATCGGTCCACAGCGATATCCAATCGGAATTGAGATAGAGAGTGTGATTACAGTGTAGGCCGAATGATAACTTTCAGAACTCGAAAGCGAAAATTTAGTATTCGCCTAGAGGGATTGCAGATCTGTAGGGTTACTCCTAGAACGAAGCCACTCTAATTTGGCGGCAAAACTTAGAGGTAGATTCTAAGGAAAGACAAAGCTTCGAAAGGTCAATAAGTTATTTGTTCGGGTTTTGTAGAATATTACGGCGTCATAATTATAATTATTTGTAGTTTGTACACCTCATTACTAGATCGTTTAGTATGTAGAATTACCTTTGTAGTGTTTCATTTACATGCGTATTTGAGAGATGGACTTGAATTTACGTAGAGAATTAATAGATGCGAGGCGGAATTATGTAGATTGTTTGCTTGTGGCCAGAATTGATTTTGTAATTCGCTATTAGGTTACTTCGTAGTAAACTAGTGCATTTATTAATGCATTATATTAGAATTTACACATGCTTGAATTGTGAATTTAGAATGGTTGATGTATGTAAGATTAGTTACTATGGACGTATGAATATATCAGAGCATGGATATTTGAATATTTCCGTACTTTGTATGAGTTGTAAGGTAAAGAATGCGTCTTATTATTGTGACGTTGTTAGTATAACGGGATCAGGAATATGTATTGATGTGACGGAATTTATTGATGTATGTATGAGAAGTAATTGAAACCGTGCTTTTTATTAGGACGTTGTTTTACTATGCAAGAACGTATGGGTATCTCGATGTGAACGAATGCGTGACCGAAGAAATTTAATAGCCGTTATCTGATGATAGGCTGTGTGTAGTGTGAGATGAGAGGGCCCAGGAAGAAGATTGTATCGTCCTTGTGTTTTCACAGGAAGCTTTTCTTTTAGGGAACACAGAACTTCGGGTTCCATTGGGTCTCGAGTCTTCAAGAGTTGGAGACGGGATTGAGGCTGTAGCCGAGACAGTCGAAGTCGACAGGAGAGTAGTCGTGGTAGAGAAAGTGGATGAGGAGGAGAAGGAGTCTAGAGAAAGTCGAGGAGGAGAAGGAGTCTAGAGAAAGTCGCAGAGGAAGAGGAGAAGGAATTTGGAGAATGTCGAGGAGGAAGTAGAGAAGGAAGTGGGGGAAATAAGAGAGAGAAAGGATACAACAGATGAGTAGAAATACAAGGACAGGTGGAAATCAGTCTCACACTGCTAATGAAGTGATGCAATAGGCTTATTAAAGGGTCGAGCGGAAGGAGTGTAATTGGAAATTTGAGTCATTTGATTATCGAAATTTTATTAAATTGTTATTCATTGAATTTCAACCTTTTTTTATATTGAACCATCTAACCATCAGCATTGCTGACTGGGGGCTCGGAGCTTTAAATCTACCTTTCACTAAATTTAACTTCCAACAAAATAGAGCCTGGGTGGGACTTCTATAGTAGTTTAAATCAAACATTGGGAGCACCCCACCCCAACCATAACAGTCCTCACACTTATGTATCCATCATGGTAATTGAAAATCAAAGTCTCAGAATAGGACCTTTCTAGTCCTGTTGCACCAGAAGTCACTGGAAATGTAGATACTTCTAGCATACATCATTATTTTTCATTACTTTAGATCGATGAAGACATACCATAGGGCCAAGCTCCAGTTGTAAAATTGCCGGTACATGACAACTCGGTTGGTATACTGGAGTACTACGTTATCGCGGGTCTTAAAGTTTGCGATCGCGAATAAGTAAATAAAGACAGCGACTTCAGGATATTATATATATATCTATTTGGTGATTTGCTCTATGTTAAAATGCATTTAATTTTCAGTATCGTTACACAAACGCCATGTAGATTCCAATTTAATGCACGTCGGTGTTACTGTGATATCGCGGTAATACCGAAAAAAAAAAAAAAAATGTTTACGATGGCATATATTTGTCGTGATGTTAGGATCTTTACGTATATGATGTACAAATTTTAAATCAGTTTGAAAATTGGATGCTACGCCAGTAGCTCTTATTCTGTTATCTGTACCTTCCAACAACAGAAACTTACCTCCGAGAATTAAAACAATGCATATTTAACCACTAGTGACTTGGGGGTGGGGGGGGGTTGGGTTGGTTTGCTCAGGATTGTCCATGAGAATGGGCACTCCAATATGAGTATGAAAGTGCATGTCGACCACAGACTGTTTAAATAAAACCAGGTGTTACGACGAAAAGTAATAAATCGTGTACAAGGTTTTTAAGTCAACACCTGTCAACCGCGAAAGCCACCAGGAAACAAACAGCATTAACATCCTTCATATTTTTACCCTTATTTTGTTACCATAGATTCGATCTCTTGCATCTTGAGAAATATGGTAATTATGTGGTCTGACTCTTGTATGCAATCATTGGACATTATCATGACAAATTGGTTAACCGATCGTTATAGTGATATTGATTTTATGAAGATAAAGATTTTATTTGAGAACACTGGGTACGGCCTATTCTTTGAAAAAGTGAAATTAATAGGTGCAATGTACATGCCAGCAGTTCCGACATTTTCCCGAAATAAAACTGGTGATGTACTAGTAACTTATGCTCATCCGGTGTATATAAGATACGCACATGATAGATGGCGCTTTGCAGAAAATTAACGAAAATCTCGAATACTGCGATACCAACCATATAAACTTTTGACCTGGTTCTAAAGTGATAGTTTGACAAAAATATTTCTTCGTTCTTCTTTCAGAATTAAATGCTTAAAACTTATATTTTGTGGAAAATGCATCCCATAATCAACATTCTTCGTACGTTTATACACGGTTAATTACAGTGCTTGAAAATTAATCGTTTGTCCTTGAACAGTCCTTGAATTTACTGTTGAAATATCTGTATGAACCATGTTCTTGTGATGCTTGGTTGGCTATACAAATGGTGCCGATCTGACGTCCAAAATGAAAATCGTGTTATCACTTCACTTGAACAGAAGGTCATATTGACATGAGTTTTCACCAGAAGACTTCTTATGATGTCCAGGTGTTCTTTAATGAAAATGATTGCAATCTGATGTCCAGTATGGCCGACACAATGGCCATCTTGAAAATCTTAATTATCACTGCTCTTCTTCACTGAAAGACTTCTTATAGTGTCTATTTATTTCTAAATGAAAATGGTGCCGATCTGATGTCTTGATTTTTCTCGCTGCTCTGTCTGAACGGAAACTAATATTGCTATGGGGCTTTCACCAAAAGATTTCGAATGAAGTCTGGTTGACCCTAAATGAAAATGGTGCCTTTTGCGCATTCATTTTGAACATTTTTTTTATTGTTGCTCCTTGTCTATGGTTGGTCGTATCAACATTGAATATTTACTATTTTACTTTTAAATGACATATAGTTGGTCCTAAATGAAATTGTGCCGCGCAAACATCCAATATTGCCGCCACGTTTGGCATCATGACAGTTTTGTATCACTGCATCTCCTGAATGAACAGTCATATCAGTATGGGGTTTGAATGAACAGTCGTATCAGTATGGGGTTTGAATGAACAGTCATATCAGTATGGGGTTTGAATGAACAGTCATATCAGTATGGGGTTTGAATGAACAGTCATATCAGTATGGGGTTTTCACTCAAAGACTTTGCATGGTGTTTAGTTGACTCTAAATGTAGATGGCTGGTCATACCGACAGAGCACTTCCACCGAAACGCTTCGCATGATGTATAGTTTGTCCTATATGGAAACGGTGCCAATCTGATGTCCGATATGGCCACCATGGCAGCCATCTTAAAATCTTTATTATCGTTACTCCACCAGATCGTAAAGATATATCAACATGGAATTTCCTCTCTAAGACTTCTTATGATGCCCTTTTGGTCCTAAAATAGAATGGTGTAAAGCTGACATTCAGTATTTCCACCACAGTAGTTAATTTGAAAATGTCTTCGCTGAAGAATATTGTAGATGGTTTCAACGCTCAGCAGTTAAGAGAAAGAAATGGGCTGTTAGTGAATTCATGGACATTCTTTTTTGGCCAGTAGAAGGCCAGTCACTTAAAGTGAGTTTGTTATCTCTGTTGGTTGTAAACCAGAAGATCTGGTGAAATAAACTGTTGTATGTCGTCCTCCCGTCCATTGGCACAAGTTTATTATCCCTACTCCTCCGAAACTGCTTTGGGATTACTTTACGAAAATGGTACTGTTTGGACCTAAGTTTAGCTGTCCCAGCGGCCATCTTAAAAATGTTGTTATCACTACCCCTTCGAGATCGATGCTCCTATCAACATGCGGTTTTGGCCAAATGATGATGTCCATGTGGTCCTAAATGAATGGCGTCGATCTTACTGTCACAACAGCCAGTTAAAAAATTCATGTCGATATGACCTTCCATTCATCAACAAAGACTATCAGTGTCGCATTGACGTACTCTGAATTCAGAATGGACAGTTTTTAAACTCAACTTTTCTGTAATTTATAGTAATAGTAACTGAGAGACACAAGTATATTGCTATTTAACCTTTCTCTCTGACTTTGAATCTTACTCATTATAAATACATTAGTCGGTTGAGTATTCGCTCCCATGAGGTTTTGCCATCATGTTTACTACGAAAGACATCTCTTGTTCCAATTGTCCCAATTGTTATATTAATAATTAACAGCATATCTCGATTTTCAGATGCCTCGGATTTTCGTCAGTTACCTTCGTGTACGCGAGTAGGCAAAAATATCGACGGAGCACTGCATTTGGAAACACGAGTGCGTTTGTTGAGACGATTCGTGATTTGTCATTTGAATTGTGATGTCAGTAATCAACAGTCTTTTGTCACATTCTGATGGACAAAAATGTTCCATTGTTTCTAGTAAAGCAAATGTTTGGTTTCAATTGCTGAATGATCAGTGCTGAAGTTTGACCCTGAAATGAAGTTTGACCATGACTTGGTAAAAATAATCGTCCGATAACAAACAGTTTTTGCAAGGTGATATTCTTGTATATTCGCGTGATTTCTGCTGAGTTCTTGTATGTAGGTATCATTAAAAAAACAAAACAAGACCCACCCACCCCAACAACAAACATAAAAGACCTTTTTGTGTACAGTAGGAAAGTCCTCATCGGAATTTTCAGGTGTGAGATGAAACAGATTTTCTTTGGCCAGTCATTTAATAGCCTGTCTACTACAAATGATTTTATGCCGATAAGTAAATGTAAGACTTTAAGTTGACCTTTATCTATCTTTTAGATCGGTCTGTCGACGAGATCATTTTCATCGCAAGACACGGGCGACAATCCGTTAGAGTTGTGTTTCACCGGCAGCTGCCTACGATACTATTTCCACGTTTGACATGAATATGCATAAACAAGCTTGACCATTCACTTCGAGCAGGAGCAAAATTTTCTCTTAGTGCCGTTTGAATGAATCAAAGTTTTTCTTCCAAACACGGTTACGTATCAGCCTATAAAGTGTGATTTTCGTTGATGTATAGGAGTTTTTGTTTTGTTGTCTTGGTTTTTAGCGGCACTTTCAGCACATTATTGACTCTATCCTGTCGAGAAAATGAGAGCTAAGTGCCTTTTCCAAGGACACGTCGATGCAGCCGACCCCGGCTGGTCTGGGGTCGTATCGAACCCGCGACTCTTCGATTACGAGTGTGACGCTATACCAACTGAATTCCATGATGGGAGCATCATAATATGATGTTGATAAGGTTTTTTGTTCACACGTATTCATGAAAAACGAGGAAAATCTTGTTGTATGCAGCCACGAATGATAAACGAGCAAAGCGGATTTTCAGTGGTGGCTAGCGACGGTACAGGGTGATTTGCTGTCTCATGTTAGTACAATTTCTTCGAGGGTGCGAGATGGATTGTTGTCAAATCTTTACAATGGCGCTTGTACTTTTTACCTCTTTGAAACGTCACAGGTGGTGACATCAGTTCTAAAAATAGATTTTCGGACAAGGCGAACCAGTATAATGGCGACCAGTGATACTTTCCGTATTCTTGTTCTTACTGAAAACGATGTACCAGGCGCTAAATATAGATGAGCATTCAAATATTCAGTTACAGAATGGTTAGAATGTAGAGGCCTGCCCAAAAACGGAAAAAGAAGCATATTGCTTAAAAGGTGCGTCAAAACAAATACTATACATGTCGGGACCTAGTTTATTTATGTTTTCTGGACTACGATCGTTTCTTGAATTGTGCATTTTGTATCTTGAATTTTCAATACTCTTCTGTATGCAAAGTGTTGTAAATAACAGAAATGTCGATTTTTTTCCCTATCTGCAGCGTATTTTATGTATACATTAATCATACAAACCAGAAGTCACTTTGACATGTGTTTGATTTATAACTGTACATTCTTGTATGGTTTTGTACCGTTTGAAACAATAAGGCACCCCATAACACCCACCATTACGTTGATATTCAAATTTACAAGTGTAATTTATTATTTTTTTTGTTATTATTGTTGTTATTGTTCCAGTGCTTATATTATCCTTTCAGGATTGATATTATTATTATTATTATTATTATCGCAAATGATCCCGGTAATTTTGTCATAACTGAATGGATATATAAGTAATAAAAGTTACTGTTAGCTGGTGGGTTTTTGCTTTTGTTAATCTTGTAACTCATTATTATCATTATTATTATTATTATTGTTATTATTATTATCGCAAATAATCCCGGTAATTTTGTCATAATTGCATGGGTATGTAAGTAATAAAAGTTACTGTTATATGTGTTAATGATTATTTTTGCTATTGTTATTCTAATTATTATTATTATTATTACTATTATTATTATTGTTGTTGTTGTTGTTGTTGTTGTTGTTGACAGAGTCCAAGACGGTAACTTTCTCTTCTGCTGCATCTGAACAATAAAAAGTAAACAAGAAAATAACTAAAAACGTTTATGATGAAAAGAATAAACAGCACTCAGTTTGTTAACACTGATACTGTTCATGGTATTCCGTAAATTTGTAAGTACATGTATTCTGTGCATGGCAAAACTGTCAAATGTGGTCAAGCTTTGTAAAGTTAAAAATAACATCTGTGTCTTCACATTATATTCTAGTCACTGACTGCTGAACCAAATGTTTGTTTTTTTCTAACAAGTCAACATTTCTCATAATAATTTGTAAAAATAAGGTAATATTTAAATATTAATGCATTGTAACATATATCATCTTGATATTTTTTAAACAAAAATATATGTATACCCTTCCCCTTTCTACTGTTGCATTGCTGAGTTTATAAGCTTATTTGTAGTTGTTTTAATTAACTAATAAATTAATTTATTATTATTATTATTATTATTATTATTAGTGTTATTATTATTATTATTATTATTATTATTATTATTATTGATGCTATCCAGGTTGTTTGACTTAAGAAACTGTGCCAATTCCTCTAATGATACAACCTCTGTTGGAGAAATTACAGAGACAGAAAGAAAAGAAAAAACTATGTACTATGACTCCCAATTTAATTGGGTCTGGATGTTCCTTGGTGGGTCCATTTCCACCAACAAAGTGCAAACTACATATATATGTATCCTTCCTCACATTTTTTATGGTAAAATCACGTCGGCTGCAATGGTGTACCCATCGCATACACCTTTCTCTCTCCTTGTCAGGCTTTGGAAAACCGTTTCCAAATCCAGTGAACCAAACACCATCTTACTGGTATCTCGAATCACTTGTACATGAACCATAGCAACAATGCTTAGAGGTCACCATATTAAATAATTACTTTTCCAGAAGAATATATAGCTTATTTATAAATTTCAAAATGCTGCCAGCATCCGTGTTACTACGCGTCGCTATCGGCTTTGTCCGAAAACAATATGGCCGCACCCGGGGCAATGACATCATGGTTTATTTTTAGCACAAGGCTGAATTAAGTACAAGCCCCATTGAAACGCGATGTTTCATCGTATTCATAAAGGACTGTATACTGATTTTAAGGTTGTATGTGCATGGGCGTATGTGTTTGTATGTATGGAAGAGTATACATTTGATGCATCAGTAGTAAATGTAAGACTTTACGGTTACCTTTATCCATCCTTAGGTCAATCGATCGACAAGGTCATTTTGACCGTACGCCGCGGGCGACAATCCGTTACATCTGTTTCGCCGGCGGTTTGCTACGACACTATTTCCACGTTTTGGTCACCAGATGATGCAATAGTTCGTGAAATACTACTTTTGTAATACTAGCGGCAGTAGCAGTAAAGAGGGAGTGGCTGAGAGAAAATACTTGCGTAGTATTAGTGATAACGATAGTAACGAGAGAGGCAGAGAGAGAATACTTGTGTAATAATAGGAGAAGGAAGGGGGAGGGAGAGGGAGAAGATTTGCAGTGTAGTAGTAGAGTAGTAAATATGGGAGGAGAGAGATAGAATGCTGTGGTGTGGTAGTAGTAGTAGAGAGGGAAGGGAGGGAGGATTCCGATGACGTAGTAGGTTTATAATGGCGTGCTTCACCCAATGTACACAAACATATTTAGCCTTGATGTGTCTAAGATAGGACTGTAGATTGTGAACCACCCGTTCTGAATTTGCGGTGCAATATTGCTGGTTTGAGGAGCCTGACGGAGATATCTGAAATATCATCCAAATATATTCACGGACTTTGATAGGAAAGGTCTTTATATATAATTGAAATATAATATTTCGCAATTCAAACTTAGTTTTATTTCTATGTAATTTAGGAGGACACGTTGCAAACTATTGAATGTGTTTGCCTACTGTGAAGTATAATTCCTTTGTATTTTATGCGATTCTAAACAAACTGACAGCCTACCTGTACTTAGGATGTCGTCATGGTTTATCACAGACACAGAACTCTATACGAGAGTGAAACAACTGTTATTTAAATATTGTAATAAATTTCATGATTGGATTGACTGAACCCGATTAATTTGTCGTCTGCTTACAGTGCATGACCCTGACGACATTATAGCTATGGATCATATGACTTTTATCCTCTAAATTATATGGATGGTACGTTAGATTCAATAGTTGTAATGAAGTATCGTTCGCCCAGTTCTTCCCAAGTTCGCCAAATACCTCCACTGGTGGTCCATAAATATCACCACTTAAAACGATACAATCACTTGATGTTTTTCTCATCAGTTGCTTCAATAGTTCGTGAAATATGGATTTGACCTTTGAAGTTCGGTACAGCTATGTAATTGACTTTGGAGACATTCGTATATAGAGAAGGGTTAACAGTCTTCAGGAGTAGACGTATCTGGCAAGCTCTTTGTAGGTGGCATACTTGTGGTATATTGACTTTTTAGTGTTTTAGGGATACTACATTGTAGGGGTGGTGGTTATCACTGGGTGGTTTTTATTAGTTGTTTTTCTTTTAATTCAGTCTGTATAAAAGTGGATCAAACATTGAATCAGAAGTGACATGTTATCAATTAAAAGAAATGTATAACGTTATTATCCATTATGATTTGAATGTTATTATTCACTGTGATATTCATGTTATTATCCATTGTGATATTAATGTTATTATCCATTATGATATTAAAAAACTGTCTTTCATTTCCTTGACATTATTGTGCCTAAAATGGATATTTTAGCACTTCTATGATTATTAATTTTCTTCGTCAAACTTAGTGTCAAATTGAATCACTTAACTACAACGAAAGGCTTTGTTTCCAAGAGCAAACACTGCATCACACAATCAAATAACATTGACAGGCCTTGGACAGTCTTTCCCACAGCTTGTACATGGTGTTAGGCTAATACCGCGTTTCAGTTGTACCGCATGAGCACCTGTTAAACGGATTTTCAATGCCTGCCTTCACTTGGTATTATTACGGGGTGGGGCTGCGAATGTTCGAATCATTTAGACTTTGGCTATAGCTAGACTTGAAATTAATATACAGGAGAAACTCCATACACAACCCACCAAAAAATCGCTTGTTCGTTTTTGTTATGAAAATGAGGTTCCCAATGTATTTACAGATCATAAGATATGTTTGTTGTCTCTGCAAAAGAAGCTGATTCGTCGTGCATATATGTAAATCTTACTGCTTCTGTATTTCATTATTAATATAAAAACATATCCTTTCATTGGCAAAGGATGTGGGAGAGCAATGATGTAATTTATATCTGACATTTCAGTAAGGCTTCTGAAAAAATCAAGAGGTGGATGATGAATGTGGAATTTGCATAGAAATTTCCACATCGGCGTTTGGTAAACATCATTTAAAAAAAAAAAAAAAAACTGTATGCAAATACATAGATGCAATTTCTATTAATATACTTACGTTAGGCTGAAAATGAACAACAACTAATTTGAGCTGAATAATTTGTTTTACTTATCCATTTTGATATTTTGAGCTGGATAATTTGTTTTATTTATCCTTTTTGATATTGAAAATCATGGAAGAAAGCCATTTCGCTGACCTAATTGTCACTTTCTATCATAAAATTTCTCTCTCTCTCTCTCTCTCTCTCTCTCTCTCTCTCTCTCTCTCTCTATATATATATATATATACACATGTGTGTGTGTGTGTGTGTGTGTGTGTGTGGATAAAAGAATGAAGGTGGAGTATGAGTTTATGTTTCTCTTGGTACTGGTTCTATACAAATATTCAGTCTTAAATTAAAACAGGAAATGTGCTTTTCAACATAACAATGTTACAGCTCACTTCATCCCGTCACTTAGGCAAGCACATTGATGTGGTTAGCCTGATTGGAATTGTGCGTTATGGCATATAAACACCTTAAAAGCTATATCACGCCGAGGTAAACAGAGTAAAGTGCTTTGCCCGTGGACACACGACGGTGGACAGTCCGGGTTGATTCATCTCATCACAAGTCTAGCACCTTAACCATTGAACCATCACGGCTTCTTTCCAGTCTGAATCAAATTTACGACTGCTGTGCTGAACGTCTTCATGCGCAACCACTCACAGGGGCCTCGTTTGTGTATCAAAAGGGACCTGGTGATATCTGCTACCTTTGGGCGTGTCCGGTCCCTGTTCTATATTGGACTCAGGAAACGGAACCAGTCTAGAAGTGGGTGAAGATAAAATAGAGTATGGGTCTGTTTGGCCAGGATTGGTTGATAATGAAAAGTAACATTTTAGTAAATAGATTTGATTGTAACTGTTTCGTTTTTTGTTTTTTGTTGTTGTTGTTTTTTTTGTTGTTGTTGTTGTTGTTTAGAGGCAATGATTTACGGCTGGAATTTAATTCTTTCACATACTTTACTCTCATTACTAAAATCAGCACCCTATTCTTTAAAAAGTGTGTGTGTGTGTGTGTGTGTGTGTGTGTGTGTGTGTGTGTGTGATTTGGATTTTTAACGTAGCTTTAAAAAAATTTCAGTCATATCGCTACGATGACTGCAGTGAAGCAGTTTAACATGTTTCAAACAACACTTGTAAAGCAAAAACAATGCCGCGGGATATATGGTCTTCTCTACACACAAGCTTGCATCAAGGGTGGGTCTATACAAGAAGTGCGCGGTATTACCGGTATTCCGGTTTACCGTGGTATAGTTTTTTCGGTGGTACGTACCACGGTACTTCTTCACTGTACTGGTACGTCGGTAGTTTCCTTCGGTAAGGAATGTACGGAAATTCCCGATGAATCTTGTTACGACTTAAATGATATCAGCATCAAGTATTCATTATTCATGACAAAATAGTTCAACAAATAAACTTCCTTTTTACAAAATGGTTGTATCTGTCACAAATTAATGGTGAATATTACAAATATAAATTTATTACATGCCCATTTAATATTACATGGCTGATCTGGTACTCGATACAGATGTTTAGCTTGTGATTTTGTATCACACAACTTAAATTTCCGTGTCGAACACCCAGCCTGGAACTACTTTTACAACTTGAAATACTTCCGCCAAGAAATTAGAGTTAGGTGAGGTTGACAGCAATGTTTTGGACAGAATGCAAGACAATGAGATATCATATGAAGCTGGTGTTTCCAAAGAATACCAAACACGATAGAGAGGGAGAGACCAAAATATTTTTGTCGCCGAAATCTTGTATTGAAAGTTTAAAAATCCAGATAAAATAAGAAAGACTTGGGGAATGATATCAAGATTCAGAGCAGGGTTAGAAACGCGTCAACGTTTGGAGAGAACTTTACCCGTGTTTAACTAGACACTTAAACTGGTGCCTAACTGGTGACTTCAATGAAACGGGATGGTTGGTACCATGAACCAGTTATCCAACAGTCAACAACACATCTGTAGCTAGATAATTGATGGACAGTAAATACGGCTACAGCATTTGATCTTTAATGAGTTTGTTAATCGCCACAAAGTGTTGAATTCTCGGCGTAACGACCTTAAACAAAAAAGTTCAAGAATCGGAGAAAACTTTTTTGAACCGTGCACCTACATGATGTCGTTCCCAGCAGGAGCAATGACAACACCAAAAATAGAAAGAAAAAAACCCACCCAGTCCACCATGTAAATCGTTAAAAAAAGCCAAATCACCCCAAAATAATTTCAGCTTCAGAGTTTCGAAAATTTTAATATATTTTTTAATGAGCAAGCTTAAGTGGATGAACACTTTGTTTATTAATATTACTGAGGAATGGAGTTTGTTTAGTAAATATGATGATCAAACTAAAAAACATTTCCAACATAAAGGTAGATGCATCACAGAGCGCATCAGCTGTTTTGAATATGACGCAAAGTTAGAATAATCACATTTTGTTACAATACTGTTGTTGTTGTTGAGACTTTTCCATTGTCGGAACACTTTCTGGAATTTGTACGTATGTTTACTTTTTTAATTCTTGTTTCTTTTAAAGTAGAAAATAAAGAGCAGAAAACAGAACAATACTGTTTAGAATTTTTTTTTTTTTTTTTTTTTTTTTTTTTTTTTTTTTTTTTTTTTTTTTTTTTTTTTAAAGTATCCAGATGATTCTTAAAAATCTGATCCGCATTTAGAAAGAGACTGAATCTTCGTTTTGTTAGGAATATATTCTTAAATCATCATCTTTGAGTCCGGTGCGTTAATAGTCTTTTTGTAATGAAAACATGAAAATAGAGAGTTTGAATGTATTGTAATTTATGAGCTTTCTGTATAAAATTGAATGTATTTACGTACTGTTATTCTGTGAAATCTTCTCTGAAAATTTCATGGAATAATGGTACCAGTATTCAGTTTGTATGGTATATGAACAAGTGTCACTTACTGGTCCAAAACCTATGTTCCATTAGAGAAGTCAGGAAAAATCCACGTGCCTATGCCTGCAGTTTAAATCCGTTCATATGCCCTATACGACGTGTTTTAAAAACTCACAGCTATAGAGTAAATGACCATCTTGGCATTGCAGACAGGCCGATAACACAGCTGCACAGTAAATATATAGGCCTAGTTCCGTTTACGTAGGTCACATTGGGGATTTTTCAGATGATTTTGCAATATTTTTCATAAAACGCCAACTGCCTAATTCATATATTTAAAGCATACAATCCAAAAATTAAAAAGTGTGTGTGTGTGTGTGTGTGTGTGTGTGTGTGTGATTTGGATTTTAAACGTAGCTTTAAAAAAAATTTGTCATATCGCCACGACACCTGCAGTATGGCAGTTTATATATAATGATGTCTAGCACTGGGGCATCATGCCGCAGACATGTAGCATCATGTCCCACCCATTCATATTATCCTGATTATCCTGACACCAGGCTGACCAGTCCTAACACTAACCTCTTAATGCTGAGCGCCTAGCGAGGCAGCTGTTAGTACCATTTTTATAAGTCTTTGGAATGACTCGGCCAGGGTTCGAAAGAATGTGTGACTAAAAAGAGGATATTCAAGAAATACAAAATCGAATAAGTTCTTTGTTCCGAGTCGGGGGAAAGAACTCGTTACGGTGCAGGAACGTTAGGTCTCGGCCTGGCGGCCTCGACATGTTCCTACGCCGCATCAAACTCGTTCTTTCGGAACAAAACCACACATATAATTTTGTCTATATACTTATGATGCTTTAATCGCATGTGTGACTCATGTAATGTATGCCAACACGGTGTCCAAATGGAATGTTGTGAAAAATTCGGGCCGAGTCCAACTCGAGTAACAACTTCGGATTAAAAACAAAAACATGTCATGTTTTAGTTTCTTTACTAGCGTATGTGAATGTGTTAAGCATCTGTATTCCTTTTGTAAGGCTGGGAATTATCCTCCGACTTTCAGGAGCACATTTGTTTTCTGTCAGAACTCTATGTAATTTTCTCAAGTGCACAGTATTTTCTGGTTTGTTGAGTAAGTGTATTTTATATTTACTGGCCCTCTCTAATAAATAACTTACCCGGTGTTGTCATCCCACTTAAAGTTTCCCTGACAACTATATCAGTAATTTAGCTAGTAAATTGTTGACTTCAGTATCAACACTTTCGAGTTTTATCAATATACTCTCGAATGTTAGCATTGTGTTTATGATAGTATCAGCTATAATGAAGCTTAATCATCCCACTTTGATACAGCTTTTAGATTGCAACTTATAGAACAATTAACACACACATAGAAAATTCATCTACTTTAAGGTGTTGGCCATCTGCTTTTCGGGGGTGGGATTGGGCTGTGATTTTCTTTTGAGTTTAAATATTTTCTTTTATCTCAGAATAATTAATATTTTTCCAAATAATACCATGGATATAATATTGTGTTATTTTGCTACAAATCAGAGCAAAATATTTTTCCAATTATTCACAGACAGAAATTAAACAGAAAGTTTCATGCCCCTGATCCAGAACATTGAATAATTGGTCTCTAATATAATTGCTGTATATCGTGGTATGTATCGCGGTAAGTTCATAAATATCGCGGTACAATTTTTTTTCGTGGTACCCAGCTCTAGTCGATGCTGATCAATGTAAGTTTGATCATGAACATCCAAAAATTGTATGTTATTATCATGGCGTTTCCAACACATAAAACAGCACACATTGTGTATAGAACATGTTTTGCGTTATTGCTAGCTTGCCTGTTACGGTTTTCAAAGGTCGTGTTGCTTTAAATAGTACTTTCTGACAAAAGTAATGTTTAATTGGTTTAAATTGAAGGTTAACCCTTTTCGAACAAGCTGCACTTTGGATTGCGTTATTTTGTCCATTTTGTTTCACTGCTGTACTTTATACAGGATTGTAGAAACATCATTTGGTTGGCTTTGCACTTACATGTTTAGTTGACATGTGGCTTGTATGAAATAAACAATACTATTATTAAAAAATATTTTCCAAGATGGAATTCACTGGGCTTGATATTGGGGAACCCTACCAGCCTTGTCTTTTTTTTTTCCTTTAGGGCCTTCACGGGGCTTGGAAATGTGTTTGAAAACAACAAACGGCTTAAATAATCCTGCTAATCCTGGTCGGGTTTACGCAGCTGTTTTGCATTAATGCCTACTTTAGTTATCCCTTTTAGTCTGTATAATTCATTTGGCGCTGACCGGTTGAATGGATCGTTTGTCTGGCATACCGTGAAACAGTAGTTGACTCAGTTGGGATTTTCACACTCCTGTTCATGAATTTAGTTATTTATAAGGAACCTAGTTAAGGAGCTTGTGCATGAAATAATATTTTCCCGATCGTATCGAGGCAAAACGGTACTTTCTAAAACATAGACAGTGTACTAATATGCTTTTAGTCC
This sequence comes from Megalonaias nervosa, assembly GCA_016617855.1. Classification (NCBI taxonomy): domain Eukaryota; kingdom Metazoa; phylum Mollusca; class Bivalvia; order Unionida; family Unionidae; genus Megalonaias; species Megalonaias nervosa. The sequence goes on along the minus strand of JAECUM010008346.1, from coordinate 24,523 downwards.
AGTTCCCAAAACAGCTACATTAAAAAACGCTTTTTCGCAGAATGGTTCTGTATGAAGTTCGTGCTCCTTTTAATTCCGAGATGCATTAAAACAGTTACTGTATTCCCTTGTAGCGTAGAAGGAACAGCTTATATACAGACATGTAGGTTCTTTGGTTGTTCTGACCGCTCCTGTTGCCTAGTGGTTAGAGCGTCCGCGACTGATGCGGGAGGTTGCGGGTTCGAACCTTGGCGGAGTCATACCAGAAACTTATAAAAATGGTAGTGCAGCTGCCTTGCTTGGAGATCAGCATTAAGAGGTTAGTGTTAGGACTGGTCGACCTGGTGTGAGGATAATGTGACTAGGTGGGACATGATGCTACATGTCTGCGGCATGATGACGCATCACTATAAAGTGCCACACTGCAGACATCGTAGCGATATGACTTGAAAATTGTTAAAGCTATCTTAAAAATCCAAATCACACACACACACACACACACACACACACATATTCCTACATTTCCTTAACACTGTTTATACACATATTCTTCGGACTTAATGTACATTAATACTTATGTACACAAACTGTTGTACTTTAAGATCCATTTTAGACTCGCTTTATATTTGTCTTATTTTATTGTTTTATTGTTCTTTCAACAATTTCAAAATTTGATTTCATTTTCATCTTTAGTAATAATAATTGTACATAGTTATAAATATTGATAATTCTTTTCTTCTAAATTCAACAAATGTTAACGTAAATTACAATACATTTTTCCGAGGTGTGTGGGGCGTTTAAGATCGAAATTGAAAGTGTTAGGGTTAGTTTGTTGTTTGGATGGGGGTGGGGGTTTGTTATTCTAATCAAAATGGGCATTGATAAACAATTTTTATTATTAAAATGTAGTTTATTCTTGTAATTCACTTACAAAAATCTACATCTGAATCGTACAAAGATCAAAGAACAAAAATAACAACAACAACAATAATAATAATAATAATAATAATAATAATAATAATAATAATTATTATTATTATTATTATTATTATTATTATTATTATAAATGACGTCATAAAGTAATTGTTGCTCGCTGAACAACCCTATAGATTTGTCAGTTTCACCACGTTCGATCCAGAATGTGCTACATCATGATTAGATACCTACATGCCGATGTTTTAGGGCCGTTGGTCTGGTTTGGTTTTGTGGGGTTTAACGCCATGTATCATTACTTGATAGGTTATACATGGCGGCCAGTATCTTTAGCGGAGGAAGTACCGGAAAAAAAAAAAAAACTCGGGAAGAATCACCTACCCACGGGAAACTATACCGGCAAGCTTTCTCACATACTCACTTTGGTCGATCCCAGACTCGGACTCTTTCGGACAGTGATGTAAATTTGTGAGTGATCTGTAAAAATTAAGGCCATTCATCCGGGGCCTCTGCAGCGCTTATTGACCAAAAAGACAAGGCAATATACAAACCAGTAACATTTCTACTTCCCAAGTTACATTTGAATGGATTAAATATGTGTTTTGATGAGCTCTGTATGGAACAGTTTGGCTTGGTCAGATTATTTGACGACTTGGTTAATATTTCTTGTTTTCTTTTACATATTTTCAGTCATATAAGAGCGTCATTCAGCAAAACAGAGCAGGTATGACGTGCTGTACATAGCTATCACTAATGCGGTAAGCTTTATAAAAAAGTTAAATGATTGCTTCTTCGAAAATATTTCTAAAATATTTCTAAGATATAACATTGCACACAAACTCGGGCGGGGGGGGGGGGCAAATAATGCAACCAACCATGTCCGGTCGCTTTCAGGAACTGCAAGCGTTCAGTATTTCCAGTGCTTTGATTAGGTCTAGGATTTCCAAGACCTTAGGACCTACGTGTGTGTGTGTGTGTGTGTGTGTGTGTGTGTGTGTGTGTGTGTGTGTCTGTGTGTGTGTTTTGGTTTTTTAACGTAGCTTTAACAATGTTTCAGTCATATCGCTACAATGTCTGCAGTGACAGTTTATGGTGATGTCTAGCCTTGGGGCATCATGCCACAGACATGTTGCATCATGTCCCACCCGGTCACATTATCCTTGTCCAGGCCGCCCAGTCCTAGCACTAACCTTTTAATGCTGAACGCCAAGCGGGGCAGCTGCTAGTACCATTTTTATAAGTCTTTGGTATGACTCGGCCAGGCTCGAACCTGCGACCTACGTAAACCTGTAACAACCACAGATTGCGCATAAATTTTCCAACCTGTAGTAAGTTCGATTGTGGCTCCTGTAATTTAGAAGGAAAAAAAAACCCTAATAGAAGGACTAAAGATGAGTGCTTTCCCGAAAAGATCTCAGTACAGACTGGAAAGATGATTGCTCCAGAAGGGACAGCTGAAACTGATGTGGCATATTCGTATGAATTTTGTGTTGGCTCTGCCAGATATTTATACTTCAAAGTAAGAAACATAAATATTTGCCATTTTGTGATTTTTCGTCTTATAGATGACCAATGGATATTTAATCCAACCGATTGACCTATGGTTGGAAATCCACATTTCAGACTTCACAAAACATGACAATATATATGTACATGCATCCTAAATTGAACTGCGCCACCACACCAAGAATAGGTAACGTTGAATAACTTTTGACGCTCCAGTGACCATGTATACTTCTCTTGTTATCGAGAATTGCAGAGACAATGTTGCTTGTATCGTCATGGTACTTCATATGTACGTGCATGCAGAAGAATGCTACATAACGGTATAAAAGGGTACATAATTCATGATCTTTTACATGGCAGTCAATGTGTTCACCTTTGACCTTTAGGCGACTTTCTTGGATCTTTTTGCTTGCAGAGTCGTCAGACTGGTTATGAGGATATATCATGAAACGTACAGCATCACCATATGACAGAAAATATCGTAACCGTGACCTACATCAACCACATGGTATAACTGACTTCATTATCATTCAGTATTGATGATTTTGAGTATCGACAAATATAAAACTCGTATGTCTAAATAAAGTGTACAAGCGAGCTTTGCTGTCTTCTGACAGCTTCCTATATTGCTAAATTATTGACCTTGTTTGCAATTAAGCTTTCTTACGATATTAGATGATTTCTTTACATCGTCTCCTTACAGAGTATTGCTTTTAAGGACCTTAAAGTAACGTAATTATATTTATTACTCCGACTAACACGCAGTCTTGCTTTGGATTCTCATTCTGTCTCTTTGTCTGCCTGTCTGTCTGTCTGTCTCTCTGTCTCTCTCTCTCTCTCTCTCTGACTTGGTTCCGTATTCTGTAACGTAAAAATTTGAAGTTTATATATGTTGTAATATGATTGCTTTTTACCTACCGTCGTCAGAGATTACAAAGTCGCATAAAGATAGATGAATGGCTGAGTGGGTGGCGCACCCAACTTAGCGAACAGAGGCATGCAGGTTTAGCTCCTGCCCATACATGACCGGGTCGACAATGGTGGTGTGTCCCTGGGCAAGGTAATTTACTCGGATTTCCTTGACAAGATATAAATTTTCATGTGTTGTTGTGCCTTTAAACTCTACTCAGTCAATCAGTCAGTCAATCAGTTAAACTGCATACAACAATTCTGTCGAATCTACGTAATAACTAAGTCAATCAGTCAATGAGTTAAACTGATGGAAATATCATGATAGGCTTCATAACTGTCAGTGTGTTTGTGCTGTATAGAATATTCAGTAAAAGCGAATTATGGACAGAAAAGTAACACTTTTTACGACATTTGATCTAACATCCATTTTGTTTTAACGTCATAAGATTTGTACATTCTCCTAGAGAGTGTTTTATGCTTAGCTGCAAATGTTAAAATTGGTTATTATTACATTGTGTCGTTTTTCTAAATATTATTGTTTCCCAAGAAAGTATTGTTGGATCCTAATACAAAGCGACATGCATTTTATATGCTCATGGCAGTATTGTATCAAGAATGAGATTTTCATTTTGTTTTTAAACAGCGAAACCAATCAATTGTGAATTTACATTTCCGTAATAGCTCACCACTATTCCCACGAGAAATATATCAATTGACATTTCCATAATATTTCACTACTATTCCAATGGGAAATACGTAAATTTAGATTTCCATATTTCACTTTAATTCTCATTAGAAATTTATCCATTTACATTTCCATAATATCTCAACGACTGTTCCATGCGAAAATTCATAAATGTACATTTCCAAAATATATCACTATTGTTCCTAGTAGAAATATGGTAAATTTACATTTCCATAATATTTCACTATTGTTCCAGGGGAAATTTCATAAATTTATATTTCCATGATATCTCACTTTAATTCTTATGAGAAATTTATCCATTTTTATTTCCATAATATCGCACGACTGTTCCTTGCGAAAATTTATTTCCAAAATATATCACTATTATTCCCAGGAGAAATACGGTAAATTTACATTTCCATAATATTTCACCGTTGCTCCAGGGGAAAATTCATAAATTTATATTTCCATATATCTCACTAATGTTCCCAGAGAAGATTCGTACATTAGCATTTCCACAATATCTCATCGCTATTTTCAGGGGAAATTCATAAAATTGCATTTTCATAGTCTCTTACCACTATTTTCAGGGGAAATACGTAACTCTACATTGCCATAATATCTCACTGCTGTTCCAAGGGGAAATTCATAAGGTGATAACTGGATAGCCACGGATAACTAGATATGCATAGATAACTGGTCGTGTCTATAATTAGTCTCGAATCCCGTTCTTTCTTTAGTTACAGGCTTAATTGTTCTATATGAATAAAAAACACATGGTAATAACGTTACATGGGACATTTCCTGATTGTATTTGTTCGCAGCATGAATTAATTTACTTGTTTCCATTAAAGGTAGTTTATTCTTAAATTTCTGGTTACATGCTGTTACTGCTCTCACTACAGATTCTTGCAACACTGGTTACAGACTGTTACTACTCTGGTTACAGATTCTCACAACTCTGCTTACAGAATCTCACTACTCTGGTTACAGATCCTTACTCTTCTGGTTACAAATTCTCACAATCTCTGGTTACAGGCTATTACTATTCTGGTTACAGACTCTTACTACTCTGGTTACAGAGTCTTACAACCCTGATTGCAGACTATTACAATTCTGGTTACATATTTTTACTACTCAGGTTACAGATTCTTACTGCTCTGGTTACAGATTCTTACAACTGGTGATATTTTTACTACTATGGTTACAAACTCTTACAACTCTTACAGATTCTTACTATTTTGGTTACACACTCTTACAACTCTGGTTACACTCTTAAAATTCTGGTACACTCTTAAAATTCTGGTTAAAGAATCGTACTATTCTGGCTACAGACTCTTATTACTCTGGTTGCAGACTCTTGCAACTCTGGTTATAGACTCTTACTACTCTGGTTACGGACTCTTACTACTCTGGTAATGACTCTTACAACTCTAGTTACATAATTTACTACGCTGGTTACAGATTCTTACAACTCTGGTTGCAGAATCTTACTACTCTGGTTGCAGATTCTAACTAATCTGGTTACAGATTCTCACAACTCTGGTTGCAGACTGTTACTGCTCTAGCTTTATACTACTCTGGTTACAGACTCAAACTACTATGGTTACAGACTCTTACATCTCTGCTTACAGATTCATACCACTCTGGTTACAGATTCTTACTACTCTGGTTACAGCTTCTTACTACTATGGTTTCAGACTCGTACAACTCTTACAGCTTTTTACTATTTGGGTTACATACTCTTACTACTCTGGTTACAGACTCTTACTACTCTGATTACAGATTCTTACTATTTTGGTTACAGACTCTAACTGCTCTAGCTACAAATTCTAACTATGTTAGCAACAGACTCTTACAAATCTGGGTACAGACCCTTATAACTTTGGTTACAGATTCTTACAACTCTGATTACAGATTCTTACTATTTTTGTTACAGACTCTTACAAACCTGTTTACATACTCTTACAACTCTGGTTACAGACTGTTGAAATTCTCGTTACAAACTCTTACAACTTTGATTTCAGACTCTTACTACTCTTATTACTGACTGTTACTACTCTGGTTACAATCTCTTACAGTTTTGGTTACAGACTCTTATACTCTCGTTACAGACTCTTACTACTCTGGTTACATAGTCTTACTATTTTGGTTACAGGGTTACATGTTGATACAACTCTGGTTACAGACTTTTACTCTGGTTACGTATTCTTAAAACTCTTGTTACAAACTCTTACAACTCTGCTTACAGACTCTTATTTTGGTTACAGACTTTTACAACTCTCGTTACAGACTCTTACTACTCTGGTTACATAGTCTTACTATTTTGGTTACAGGGTTACATGTTGATACAACTCTGGTTACAGACTCTTACTCTGGTTACGTATTCTTAACACTCTTGTTACAAACTCTTACAACTCTGCTTACAGACTCATATTGGTTACAGACTTTTACAACTCTTGTTACAGACTCTTATTACTATCGTTAATGATTCTCATTAAAATTATATTTAAAATACTTAATTTAAATATTTTCCACTTACAAGTGGATATCTTGTTTCATAACCATCCCTGTCCAAAATTTAGTAAGAGGGATTCCTAATATTGGTACCGTTTCCCTGTCGGAATTCAATTTCAGGAATGCATTTATTTTTATCCATAGGGTTCTTTTTGCTGTTCGTGTTTGAAATTCTAATGTTCGTGTTAAACCTTCAAGGGCTTGGCGTATTTACATTCGCAGATACCCAGCAAGTGATTTGCAAACTATCAAAATGCATTATACATACACCCAGGTAGACTAAGTGCATACGTTTCAAAACCGTACATTACGCATGTTTATAACACAGGCTCACCTAAAACCAAGCAGAATTCAAGAGGTTACTGTATATTTGACAGTAAATGTCAGTAAAATTGTAACGGCATGTTTTGTTAGGGACTCGTATGTTAGAGTGACGTCAAGTATCTGTTAAAATTGCCTTTATTAATGTGATTTATCGTAATAGATCATGTACTGTGATGTGCTTTCTCTGTATGGATAGGTTATTTTGGCAACTATTTACCAAGGTTGTACAAGAACAGTGGTAGACATAAATAATGTCGACTCCAAGAAATGTGCATTTTGCAGAACAAATTAGTAGATCCTTGTTTCTGCTCAGATCTTGACAAAAGATGTTTCATAGAAAAGAGAAAAGGAATTTTATATTAAAAATACATATAAATAATGATATGGCATTGAAATTGTGAAATTCCTGGCAGCATCAATGTGTTATATAGGATTACGCAGCCTTCTCGTTGGGTTTTATGGTCACCTCTACGAAGCACACTAGATCGGTTGTATTTATACTACCTATGGCGTCAACGTCTTGGTCCGCACATCAGAAAGCACATGCATATGTACAGCTTCACTGCATAAGTACCATTTTTTCTTCCTAGGTCACAGGCAATATAGTGTTGCATCTACTCCTTGGGGGGGGGGATGTGGCCAACTTTGTACAGGCATACACGTTTTTGTACATTCTTCGTTAAGTTTTTACGTGTAACACAGGTTTCTTGCACCCTATGTACATAATGATACACCTCAATCTTAATACTTGGTGTGGGGATGCATCTTGTCTACTACTTAATATTCACCACAAAAAATGTCAATCATAATTCATATTTTTATTGACTTTTCTTAAGGTTTATTTTTGTTCTAAGTTCATTTCTTAATGTATGTTCATGCTAGAATCATCGAACTAGACCATTGTGTGCATCTCTGTTAGTACCACATGCTTACAAACAGAAGGTAAATATGCTCTACTGATCACACGTGCCTGACTTAGGTTAAAGTTTTGTGCTTGGCCATAACGAAATAGATTTTGTTTTCAGTCTATTTCAAGCTTCATTGATTTGGGTTTTAATTTTTTAAGTTTATTTCTCAAACACTATTCATGCTAGAGTCTTCAAGCTTGATGTGTATAAACATCTGTGTTAATTCCACACTCTAACAATAAAAGAAGGTCGCTGTGAACTACATTTAGCATTTTATTTGCTTAGTTCAAAGTTTTGTGTTTCGCTTATGAGGAGGGGCCACGCCTAAAGCGCTTGCCTTTACTGATCGCGGCCATCTCGCATCAGTCTGCATGGATTAGAGTCTCGGGCTCGACCAATGTAGGTATCTGAGAAAGCTTACCAGAACTTTCCTTGGGTCAGTGGTTCTTACCGGAGTGTTGCCGGGTTCTTCCTCCACCAGTTATACTGGCCGCCATGGATAGCATAGCGTGTGCAGCAAAATGGCCTTAACTCCAAAACAACATCGACAGGTTATGAGGACATAATTTCTATGCATGCTTTGTACATAATATTCTCTCTAGAATCATGGACATTACGGATGGGATGCATTTTGATGGGCACTACTCTCTCGTGGCAGAAGTAAGCCATTGTTGTTCATATTTCATGCTTAACTGACGTGGGTTCAGTTTTGCGTTTATTGTTCATTACGTTGGCACTCTGCATGCTAGAATCACGAAATTTATGGTTATGTGCATACTACACCATTACAACAAAAGTTCAGTGTGACTAATATTTCATCTTTTACTGGCGTTTGGTTTAGACGATTAAACAGCGGTGAAGCGATACACCTGTGGTGCGTATCGATATAATTCACGATACACATCCTGCGATACGATACGTATCGATACACATATGAACTTGATCGTCTTTCCATCTTTGGAAGGTGGGTGGTGCCCTTTTATATAAGTTGACATACTTGTTGTATTTCCAGTATGCAGATTACAGATAGACATATAGTTATCATATATTTATATGCAATTCTTATCCATGACAAGATGACAAGAATACCTTCAAACAGACTACCTGTTGGTTGTCATTGAGTTTTATTCAGCGTTTAGGACATTTCATGGTGCTCCATTTAACTCATTTGACCCACCAGGCCCTTTGGTTTGCACGGCATGAATGCGTTGAAAACATCTTATTATCGATTTCATGTCTCACTTAAACTTGGAACACATTACGATGTTATCTTCAAAACAGAAGAAATAAATCAATTTCATTGTGCAATAAAAATCTCATCGTCAGCAAATCCAGGCATAGGAATGAAGATGAATACCAACAAAATCTATCACACTGTACTACCTGCAGATGCAAACGACTGCTGCAGCTACAGGTAGTTGTATTTGTTAGTGAAGAAGGAAAACTGTTGACAAGACCCAGTCCTATTCTATAATTTCGTTTTTAAAATTTACACCAGGTGATAAACTTGAGCGGTTTAAAAACTGCTCCCACTAGAGCTGTATGAGAGTAAACATTTCAGCTTGGTATACATATATATGTCGTCCTTAGTGGGTATACCTATATATGTCGTCCTTAGTGGGTATACCTATATATGTCATTAGTAAATATACCTATATATGTCGTCATTAGTGGGGATATATATATATATATATATATATATATATATATATATATATATATATATATATATATATATATATATATATATATATATATCGTTATTAGTTGGTATACCTATATATGTCGTTCTTATTGGGTATACCTATATATGTCGTCGTTAGTAGGAATACCTATATATGTCGTCATTAGTGAGTATACCTATATATGTCGTCATTAGTGGTTGTATTGTGCATTACATAGGGGTTGGATGGTGAAGTCTCATCCTCAATATCAATGGCATGGTGCTTTTTTAGTACACTTTCCTTTCCACTCCATAACTATATAGCTATTTGGATGTAACTTGGTATAACTGTATATCATCACTAAAAGGTGTGTTGCCTTCATTCGGGGCCCTGTCTTCAAGGTCAAGGTAGCATATCAATGGTTTAGGTTTCAGCCACATTATCGCTTCTTCTGCTCCTTTGTTTAAGAGATGTTTGAGATAAATGGATTAATCACGATATATATATATATATATATATATATATATATATATATATATATATATATATATATATATATATGTAGTATGTACGATGTATCAATGATATACCACGAGATGTATACATTTTTCATAAAGGAAACGAAGCTTGCTGAGTTTCCTTTTAATGGAAAATTTATACAACGAGTGGTATATCATTGATACAGCGCACATACTGTACATATATTTTATTTATATCACATACAAATACATATATTTGCCCTTTGAACCGAGTTCAGATTTACTACAAGCAGCTGTGTATTGACCTAATGAATGAACTCCTCATATCCCCGAGTGGGTCCGCTACAAAATGTAGTTCTATGCATTTAGTGGCTATTTACAATCGCCTCTGCATATTGATAAGTTGATTGTTTTCTTTTCTTGGTTTCTATTTTTCTCCACATTGATTATATCAACATAATACACACTTATGATTTAAACATGAAAGATGGTTTTAATGATAAAAGTACAGTAGAGCACTATTTACACTGGGATAGCTACGTCATTCACATGAACGCCATTCACATACCGGCGCATGGAAATTAATGTGGAATAGAAACTAAGCCAACTGACGAACCAACAAGAGGTAATTAAAATATTTAAATATATTTACAGTTAATCTAAGTCATTATTCTGCTTTAGCAACAGTACAACCGACCATAACCCCTCTCTCTCTCTCTCTCTCTCTCTCTCTCTCTCTCTCTCTCTCTCTCTCATATCCTTTGGTCGGTTTGACTTAACTTTTACCATCATTCATAAGCCCAGAGACATCGTGGGATGACACAAAATAAAATCTTCTACGTTCGTCAATTCATAGATTTTAGCTCGTATCTTGCTACTATGGTCGAGAGAGAGAGAGAGGGGGGGGGCCTTTGGACATTTTCATATTTAAATAATAATAATCGATTTTTTAGAACATTATGGTATGTTTAAGAAAAAAACAAACAAAAAAACATAACGTTAAATATATCACAGTATGTGTACCACGTAACCTAGAAATTTACTGGTTTGCAACATTGTATCATTGATAAACACTGTAGATAAATCCCACGGAAAGTGCACATGTATCGTTAGGACGAACCATATTCTTGTAGGTTACTTGGTGTAATTTCTATTTCAAGGTTTTAACCCAGCCCAAATTCCTTTTCTCTCTCATTCCACATTTCTGCGCAGTTTGTCCGTTATCTTGAGAGGGGAGGGGAGAACAGAAAGCAGAAAGGATTGTGATGAAAATGTGTATCATATTAAATTAATTTAGAAAACGGGGATTATTAATACTTTTCATCGTTATTTTTCATACGTCACTAGTGCCTAAATTGTGGAAATTGATCATTGATCTAGAATCAACTGCAGACGCTCGCGAGAATGTTTATGTATGCGTATTATTGCGCCATGGGCGGATCACAATTTGATATACCAATAGTATTGGTATATCAAATTGCTTTATACCGACACTTTAAATGCATGTTATTTTTTAATGTATGTGGTATAAATATATTTATTTTGGTTATTAGATATGCTGAATTGTTTGAAATGTTATTCTCAAGGTCAAGGTTGCTTTAAGGTTTCTTTTCTTTAGGATTTTTAACATGCAGGCTGTTTGAGTTAAAGAGATGAACCGTTGTGCATTTATGCATCAGGTGTTTGATGGCATCTCCTTTGTCACAGACAAGGTATAATCTATGAGATTAAGGTTATTGGCCCTTTTTCTGCACTTTGCCTTTAATACTCTTTGAAATAAACGTAGTTAAACTGGTTACTCATAGTGAATGCCCAGTAATTTTAGAGCTCCGTGTCAAAGGTCATTGCCAAACTTCGTGATTGTGAACTTGAATGGCATCATCATGGTAGGATGGGACAAACATTAACTGAGTTAGCTTGTATACCGCTGCCTTTGACAAAAGTGTTTACTTATTTTGTTTTTAAATTCCATCATGTTTAATTTTTAAAATCTGCGTGCTTTCATTTGTTTGAGGATCATTGCTGTATATTTTGTAATGGAATAGACTATATTATATTACAAACTTTAATGAATAACTTGGATATCATGAAAAATAAACTACTGGTACATGTAAAATAAAATTAAACTAATGCCATTCGTTGCACGCACTGTACATCTGATAAGTAATTTAAATTAAAATATTAAATAAACCAGAAGTTGAGCTATGTCTGAATTCCATTACGTAGGTTGAAAGAGACATTCATTTGTATAATATATAGAAAATAACGCTCAGTGATGTGTAATATAATTTTCTTAGTAGACTAATTAGTGAAAATGACAGGATGCTAATTGCTAGGCGTTATCCTAACGGTGAAGATGTATTTCAATGAAGTGAGCGACATCTGGATATAGTACAGTCGTTAAGTGGTTCGTCACAAAAATTAACGATTTTAAAACGAAATTACCGTTTTTGATATGACAAAACTTTGGGCGAAGGACAGCACCTAAATCCGTCATGATAAGTTTGAGTCAGTTTGTAGAAAGTGGCTATGAAATTCTTTAAAAGGAATTTAATCATTGACAATCAGCCTGAAATTAGACCTTGTCAGTTTTCAAAGATGTGAAATGAACTAATTAAATGTTCAATGGCAACAATTTAGAGGACCTAATTACCTGGTGTTAATAAGCTCTCCCTCCCCCTTTATACAGGAACTTATTGTAGGATGTTCAGCCTCAAACCGGAATATACCAGCACACTGACCTGCCTGCACAACTCAATCATGTCGACGGAAGGATGGGTGAACACGGTAACACGTGTTGCTCTTTCCACAAACGTGGAGGGACATACGATGCTGAAATTAGTTGCAGTTGATATGGATTTGTTAGCTGTGATAGATGTTAAATATCGTTTGGACATGAGAGTTTTATTCCCGTTGGAAAAAAAACCCAAACGAAACAGTAGGACAAACTAGTGTATTCAAGGTGGCTATTTTCAATATTTATAATAATTGGACTCGATTTCGCAATATTTAATGAAAGTTTTCAAAAATGTTTCCTGTCTGCAAATCCTGATGACCCTCTGCGGCCTCGGGATTTAGAATAGGTCTGATGTGATCCTCCTGCCTGCCGTAGGAGGCGATTAATGGAAACAGAAGCCACGGTAGCTCAATAGTTTGTATGTCAGGGACGTGATCGGGAAGGAGTGTCTTCGAATCCTACCATCAAATCAGCGCATGTCGGCTATACTGTTGTGTCCTTGGGCAAAGCACTTCACTCAGATTGTCTCAGTACTAAATACAAAACGTTACGAAGATGTTACATCTGGACGGACTGTTTTTACGTCAGGATAGTGGAGTGGTCAAAGGCGCTAGCCTTTTGCAGATGACTCATCCATCTCACCTCTGTCTGCGTGAGTTCTAGTGTCGGCGCGACCAGCGTATATGAAAACGCGAGCTTCATAGTGCCCTTAACTTCCGTGGGTCCATAGTTTTTTCCCAGAGTCTTCCTGGGTTCTTGCTCCACCAAATATACTGACATCCATATATGCTGTATCATGCGTTGAAAAATAGTGTTAAACCCGACAAAACCAAACCAAACGAGGGGACGTTCAAAGGTTGCACTTTGAACGTGGTACAAATGGATAATTATGAAATAATTATGTATTCTGTGATACTGGAATATACAGAGCCCTGCATTCAGGGTAGCGGGTTTGGAGGCTTGAACCCCATCCAGTTGGACTGTCACTTTTAACCCATTTTCTTCTTTATCTGAAGCATACAGAACCCCATCGACCAGGTTTGATCTAGATCCTTGACAGTAAAACCCTGCTGTATATGGGGATAATTAAGGGTATTCAAATTTTCAATTTTAGGTCAATGCGTTTTCAGATGACGCACTGGTCTTTGTTGAATGGAATCTTACAAGAGCAAATACGTGTGTGTGTGTGTGTGTGTGTGTGTGTGTGTGTGTAATTGTCTGTGTGTGTATTTGTGTGTGTGTGATTTGGATGTTGATCATAGCTTTAATAATTTTCCTGTCATACCAAAGACTTATAAATATAGTACTAACAGCTACCTCATTTGATTAAGAGGTCAAGTGTTCGGACTGGTCGGCCTGGTGTCAGGATAATGTGACTGGGTGGGATATCATGCTACTTGTCTGCGGCTTGATGCCCCAGTACTAGACATCACTATAAACTGCCACACTGCAGACATCGTAGCGATATGACTGAAAAATTGTTAAAGCTACGTTAAAAATCCAAATCACACACACACACACACACACACACACACACACACACACACACACACACACACACAGAGTCATATGGCTAAAGTGTCCGCTATGTGGCAGTGTATGTGATGTCGAGCACAGGGACATCTTGCAGTAGACGTGTAGCATCATGTCTCACACAGTCACATTATCCTGACACCAGGCCGACCAGGCCAAACTCTAACCTCATAATGCTGAGCGCCAAGCCAGGCAGCTGCAAGTATTATTTTTTTAAAAATAAATCTTTGGTATGACTCGGTCGGGGTTGAACCCGCGACCTCCCGCATTCGAGGCGGACGCTCTACCCACTTAGGCCAGTGGAGCGATCAACAGCAAAGAGTTTTACTTGTCTGAAAACAAATCATCCCCGCAAAATCAACTTTCGTTTTCATCTGAAGAATCATTGTAGCAGCATGTACTGAATTAACACCCCTCCCCGTTTTACCTGCTGTATTTTACCCCAGATGTTTGTATGTTAAAGACTACCACTCGATGCCTTAATTACACACACACACACACACACACACACACACACACACATTACACACATATATGTTATATAAGTATATATAGTATATATATATATATATATATATATATATATATATATATATATATACACACACACACACAGACACAGACACGTACCAATTACTTCCACGCCTCTTTTATATTTTGTTGTTGTTCACTCTGGGGTACGTGGTTTATATACAAGGCCTTGTTTAATATACAGTCACGGATTCAGACAACGCTGACTGGAGTGGTTGAAAAGTAGTTCCGCATGACTCAGTTGAAGAGGAAAAGAGTTGCAAGTGATAGTCTGTTTGGTGGGACTCGAGCCCCAAAAGGTTACTGTCCGGAATCAAGGATTCTGTTTACTTTGTATGCTGCAAACATTGGATCAAATCAATGAAATTAATGAAAAGGGTGGTAATTACCTTCAATTGGCTTCTCATTCCATACAACTTAGCGAAGTGGGTTAGTAATGATTAACAAAAGGTTATAGAAATTCTTCTCTTCTGTTGTAATAGTGACTTGTCATGTGTTTGTAATTTGATATGACGCACCAATCTATTGAATGGAACCAGGACTTACATAGGCTTTTATTGACCTTCCGTCTTTGTTCATTAAATGTCAAATCTGGGGTGGCCTCCGAATCACTAAATTAGACATTGGCGGTAAAACATCACTTCAAAAGCTTTGTGTCAAATGTTTTGTACATCCATCCTGTGATCTCTCACCCGTGTGTCTCCGTTTCGTGTCTCGTTGCGTGAAATGAAATCAAGACAAACTACCTTTTGTGAAATCCATCTGTTGCAAATGGACGATAATGTAGATTAGCGACAACATGAAAACAATCGGAAATGACCAGAAAAACTGAAACAAAAAGCATTGCTTAGGGAGGAAAGTTTGCTAATAGAGCTAAAATTCTAGTGGTTATTTATTGAACATGATTTCTTTTTTTATACAGTGTTCTGTTTACTTTGAACGGGTAAAATTTGGTTGTGGTTTTAGGCTTCATTTAATTGGTAACAGCCTAACATTAGTTAAATTTCATTTTTTTTTTTTAGTTTATGGCTGTTATTAGTTGACGCATTTGTCCGTTTTTCTTTGTACCAGATTCATAATGGTCAGTGGTGTTTCATGTTGATAGTATGTATCACTACGTATAATTCATCACAATTACGAATATATTTGTTGTATGCACATTTATGCCAATATAGGATAGCTAAGAACATAAAATCTTGTATGCCATTGTTGATTAACGTTGTCACTCATCGGCAGAATGAATTATTATCAAAACATATGTGTATTGCAGGATTGAATGAGATCAATATATATTACAACACCAGCGAATAAAATCTTCTTTAAAATCGTTCGTCAATACATTTAATGAAGAATCTTTTCTTGCTCCACAAACACCAACTACCATTTTATCTCAAATAGGTTAAAAAGTCATATGTCTTTTCAGTGTGATCGGCAACTCACAGCATACCCGTGTTTACCTTCATTGTTTATTACAATGGAATTGGCGCACCTGTATTGTTAATTATTATATGCTCATTTTTCCCTCCGTTAACTTTACTTTGTCAGAATCGTGCAATATTTTCCGACATTGCACTCACGTGAATAAAGGAACTATTTTCTGTTGTAAACAAACAATTTGTTTCTGAATGAACTAAAGTAGATGTTTCGTGGACTGCCACATACCAGCTGCTTTGACACATTCCGCGTTAACTTTCTTGATACAATGTTTCAGATTTAGGCTAGCTATAGACGCCAGACAGGATCCTTACAAACAACATACAAGTGATGAGGCATAAACTCTCTTCTTTAGTTGGTAATAATGGCAAAAAATATACTTACAGTTTTACATCCTGAATTTCCTCAAAATGTATTTTCTAGTTCTGCAAATCCGAATTACATGATCCATGTCATGGGTTCTCAAGCTTGATTACACATTTCGAAATTGTACTGTAATTTCGACTGTATTCCAAGTGCAATTACATCCTCCTTACTGCACTCAAAATGAAATAAACATTAATTCCATAGCGTCTTTTCGATAATTGCAAATGAAAGACTATATATTTTTCCCACATTATGATTTGTAACATTCAATTACGCTGCTTCAATCCGATGTATATTTCATGTAGAACTGGCACAGACGCTGTTGGAATCCGATGTACTAAATCCAGTCCATAATCACGAAATTTCGTCGAATCAACAAAAATACCAAAATGTATTCATTCCAGATCAAATGGAAAAGCTGTTGCAATGCGCATTCATTCACAATATGACTCCAGATTTCAATTTTAAGAATCCCAAAACGCCATTTTCTTTCGAAACTTATGTCTAGCGCGCTACCAAGTTCAAATTTATCTGGGCGGAGTTACGTGCGCATTAATAATGTTGTTGTGTAATGATGAATCTGCGCTTGTGTATTTAGTTCGGAATACGGCATACATTCAATTACTTTATTTCTTGTAGTGTATTTTTGTTTATATATTTAAGCCTTGTGTAGAATAAGAAAATGAGCACATAATAAAAAGGTTACTGCATTTGTATGGGAAAATATGAACTCGTTTGATCGGATGGATATACTGCACTCCCAAGGTCGTGCAGTATATTCATCTGAAACACTCGTTAATATTTTCCCATACAAATGCAGTAACTTATAATTACAATGGAATTGGCGTGCCACAATCGCTAAATAAATTTAAAAGCTTAGTTTATCTTGTTTGATTTGGTGCTTTACGGCACAGCAACACAAGTAGGTTGTTTAGTGCAGTTGTAGAGTACATTGCTCAGGTACACACCACGGTAGCTGACCCAGACTAGTCCGATGGTAGGTTTCGAACCCGCACTATTTCGGTTGTGAGTCTGGCACGCTAACCACTAAGCCAACGCAGATACCCAAGTTAAACTTTTTAACTACTGAGGACAAATTTATTTTCCCTTTCGTAAATGAAATATAAATTGTATAATATATGTTTCAGTAATCCCAGGACATACCAAAGGCGGCTTACAAATTCTGTGATAAAAACAAAAAAAAGACATTATTGGTAAAAATAAAAACAAATCAAAAGAAGAGTCCTTTCAGCAGATCCTTCTTTTTCAATGATAATAAATTTTCACCATAACATAAATTATAAGATTATTATTGAAGTTCTGTACTGAAGCAAAGCAATGATTGACCTAAGCTTACCTACACTTGGAACAGGTAAAAAGACAAACACTGACCTCAGTTTCACAAAAAGCAAGACTTAGTTTACACCCAGACTTGAGCCATTTATTTGGTTAGTTTTAAAAGTGAGTTTAAATTTTAGCTGGTCATAATCGCTGAAATCTTAAATGAATTCAAGTCTACCCCTAAATTTATGTTGTGTTGGCTGCTGAGATACGTTCTTGGGCAAGGTACTTGATTTTCCTTGGCACTGAAATAACCTTCTTGTGTTTATGTGTCGTAAGTCAGCATACCAAAACTGAACTGTTGGTGAAATTGAGACCTGGTCTGTTGTAGAGTATTTAAGATTTATATTAATCGAATGTGGACTTGGACTCCATCTTTTCAGGACCATTCAATTTTTTCCAAATGAGATTTTTTCAGTTTGGTTCGGTATGTTATAGCGTGTTCAGGTACGTGAAAGTCTTACAGCGCTCTTATGAATCAAGAACCAAATGAATGAGGATAACTTTTTAAGAAAATTAAAATCTTTTGGTTTTTAGCTTGAAAGGGAACAGACATGTGGCGCGACAAATCCCCGCAGTAGACATAATGCGAGAAAAAAACCCGTGGACTCCTCTCGCGAGAACTAAAAGTCCTCGGAACATTCGCGACCATTTATTATAGGGAGTGCAAATCATTTGTCTGTGTCGGTTCTGTCTCCGCGCTATCGCCTGCAAAAAGTTTCGCATAGATACGTATTCGTTATGCAGCCGTAATGAATTTATTTCGCTAGCACCGGGAGTCACAACCATTGTTATAGCTCCGACTGCAAATTTGACAGGCGTATTCATGTTAGTTGTTGTAGTCGCAATTCCACAAAAACAAAACTAACGGTGGCCGCGTCAGCGATTCCACAAATAGCATTTAAGACAGCACACGCGCGTTTATACCTCGCGGGTACAGTGGTCTTTTGGGCGATTTCATCTCGCAGATGATGTTCTGCTTCTATTATTTTTTCGCGTCGATAGCCTTGAGGGTCCATTACAGCTCTTCGGTTAATAATGTGTCCACGAAGTACAATTGCTTGACAGGCATACATTATCCAGGAGCATCGAGGCAAATTGCATCATACATACGTACTTCCAACAAAGTGTTTTTCCTTACTGGTTCAGCTGCCATGCAGTCGTTAAAAAAAATTCCTAGTGACTTGCTTGCACGCGTTTATGTTTAGCTAGAGCTTCATAGATGACGCCCCTGCTTTTTTCATCAACGATCGTTCTCGCTTTTGTCCAAGAACTGTTACACGGACTAGCGCGTGTTGGTGGAATATTATTCTGGGTATTTCTTTCGATTGTCAAGTTAATGTTACGTTTGTATAATTTAACGGGCAATTTTATTGTGGTGTTTTTATCGGTGGATTCAGTTAATAGTTGTAGAAACAATTCATCGGTTATTTCATGCCCAACGGCGTAGCCAGAGACTGGGCATTTCTCGTGTTGATGTGAATTTCCAGACTGTCCTCGAGTGTGTACTGGTGATCCCAACTATCGATTTATTTATTTTTATACCCTCGGCGTAATTATCTTTGATTTTGTACGAGGGTCTCTTAACCCCGTTCTCTTGTAGATATTCGTCAACGACTGGAACAAACTTGTCGTCGATGTTGACATGCCATCCTAGCTGAGCTAGAACCCCGTCACTGTCACCGTCATATTGTGGTTGTTCAGGATCCATCATGTATATTTAATGTTATATTTTTACCACAAACGCTAACTATAGTTAAGGACTCTGTCGGATAGATTCTGATTACTTAAAGCTGAATATCATCTCCGGAAACTAATGATAATGATACTGAACAAGTGAACAAGCGATCAATGTCGTCTCTAGGGTAAAGCATTACTGATGAACTGTTAAGCCGGCAACCATTTGGTGTTTTTATTACACCCACCAGATTAAAATCCTGTCATGATGAATATGTATGATCTATACTCAAGGACTTGTATGATAAGAGATTCAGGTTTATTAAAGTATTTCCAGACACCAATGAAAAATGTCGGTCATTTGCTATTTCATAATTTTTCCCTCTCTTCTGATGGTTATTATTCCTCTGAGTAATGCACATGAATTAAATACACGAATGGTGAGGGTAGGACCGATATCACCTTGGCCGCCTTTTCCTCCACGTAATTTTGATAAGTTCCACCGACAAACCAAGGTTACTGATTCTCCCATTTTCGTTAATTTCACCAGGGTTTTTCTTTGTCACGGTGCCTCATAGCTTCAAAACAACATCGTTGATGTCAACGTTGGACGTAACATTGCAGCGTTCACAAGCACGTGTATAGTCAGTGAACACTCAAGTTCACGCAGCGCTTCGACGGTGAGATGTTCACATATTAGGCAACTGCATCGTTGAATAAAACAACGGCCCAGGCAAAGCCATCATGTAAACAATCAACGAATTTACTTGGCGATACAAGCCCGTACGAGTCAAATACAAAATATGCCGAGGCGTTACCGAGGATGCAACCCAGTGAGTTATAGGTCCTGTTGAGGAATCCAGGTTAACGATTCCAGTTTCTTAAGTGTGAGATCATTGAGGCAAGTTTGTCCCGCATAAAGACCCATCGGAAATGCTTCAGTGATTTTGTCGCAGTATGATATTATTGTTATTTAAAAACTAAACTGATTGAATTACAAGTCTGTGAAAACTTTACGATTTTTCACGGACGCGTCAGTGAACCTAATCCGGCCATCCGAGTCTTCCATTAACAGAGTCTTGTCCGAGAGAATCAGAGAAATGCATTTGTAACCGTCGGTGGGGACATCAGTTACACGTCAATGAAAGTGCGTGTCGACAAGGGACTGCTTGTACATGTTCAGGTGTTCTAACGGAAAGAAATAAATAACGAACGACGTAGCAAAGACATACTGAGAAACCTGCTGACCCGTGTCTACGTTTTCTTCTTAATTCATATGCAACTACAGCTTGTGATATGCACGTGCAACATCATTGTTTGCAAACGGCTGCAGATGACCGTTTAATCGCAAAGAAAGTTCAGTCACTCCTAACCGGTTAAATATCATCTTACTAAAGAGATGTCCGTCATGCACCCAAGCCTTACCTTGAAATTCCACAAACACGTGACTTCGTGAACTGACACTTCGTTGTTAATTATTTGCAATGAAACTGTTGAACGCGGCTATAGTAAACGTAACCGCCTTTGCTAAACTTTTAAAAAAACAACTGGTCATTATCTATCAAACATGGCACAAAGCATCCTTCAAGTCAATACAACCAGGGGCGTCACGGGGCGGGGGTGGTGGGGGTGGTGGGGGTGCGAACTGCATCGGGTGACACCATCAGAGGGGTTGACACCAAAATTACTGTCTATAAAATGTTTGAAGTTTTGTGCAGGAAGAGGGTCCATGGGGGTGACACCATGAGATACCCACACATGACTGTCTATAAAATGTTTGAATTTTTTGTGCAGGAAGGAGGTCCATGGGGTGACACCATGAGTTACCGTACTGGGTGACACCAACTCTAGTGATGCCACTGAATACAAGCAATAGAGATATTGCCGCTTTTACTAAAAATAGAGGTACAAAAATTTATATGACTACTTCTCCAAATTCGTTGAACAGACTTTAATCATATCTGAGAGAAAACATCGTGACATGAAAGCATTTCAAACTTCTATCAGTGATGCATATCCATCGTCAAATATGGTCACCTTTACTAAAACGGAGAAATCTTTAAACGAGTTCTTCTCCATACCCGCTGAACAGAATTTGACCAAACCGTATCGAAAGCATCCGATCATGAAGACCTTTCAAATTTATACAAAGGATGCCAATCTGCCGTCTAATATGTAATTTAGTATGAAGACCAAATAATACCAATCCAATTTCAAATATGGCTGCAGTTGCTAAACAGAAAGTTACAACAGAGAAAACAACATATAAATGATTTCTTCTCCCGACTGCTGAATATACTTTGCGTACAGAAACATCCTGGGATGAAGATTTTTCAAATTGTTAAATTTGTACCAAAGATGCCGATCAGCCATCAAATACGAACGCTGTTAATAAACACTGAAAATCCGTGAAGCAGCTTCCTTTCAAAATTAGTCAACATAATTTTACCACATCTTATAGAAAGCATACTGATATAGAGTACTTTCAAGATTATATAACTGATGATGATCAGCTATCAAATATGGCCGCCGTTACTAAATATATTAAACTCTTTAGACGAATTGATCTCGATAACCCCTCAATAGAATTTTACCAGATCTGACAGACAGTGTCCTGGCATGATAACCTTTCAAACTGATACACATGATACGGATCCGCCATTGGCCAACATTACTGAAAAATAGCAAACCCTTCAAAGGACGTCTTCATAAAACCGCTCAAAACCAATTGATCAAATTGAACAGACAACATGCTAGGATAAAAGGCCTTTAGTTGTATACAGTTGATGAAAATCTGGCATCAAATAGTCTGCTTGCTAATAATAATAATAATTATATATATATAAAAAAAAAATAAACGATTTTTTTCTGAAATCTGCTAAGTAGACGTTGTCCAAATTCGACAGCTTCTCGTAATAAAAATGGAATATCCTTAAGTGCCTTTTTTCCTAAAAAGGAAACACTGAACAGAATCTAAGCGTATATGACATAGAACATTCTGGCATGGAATGCTTTTAAATTTGTACAGCTAATACCAGTCTGTTATCAAAGGAGTATGCTTGTACTAAAATAGAAAAGCCTTTAATAATGTCTAAAAGGAATTTGCTTGACACACTGATAAAATATGACAGAAAGTCTCATGGCCTGATCGCCTCTCAGATTTATACAAATGGTAATGTACCGCCATCAATTGTTGCTGTCGTTACTAAAAGCAGAAAAACATTTATACAACTTTATCTAAAATAATCCGCTGAACAGAAATCGACTATAGTTTTGACATACGGATTCCTGACATGGTGACCTTTAAATACTGCATAAATACATTCATGTCCCATCAAATATAGATGATGAGACAAAACCTAGAGAAAGACTGAAACGTTTCTTAATCTATGCAATCAACAGCATGGATATAAATTTCAACAGAGAGAATCCTACTGACCCAGACCTTATGGCCAAATGCTCTTGCAACTGGTTAGTCTGCCGTCAGCTAGCGAGCAATATCAGGTCCACTTGGGCGTCATAGTTAAAATACACTGGCTTAGCTTTAAAATTATTTCGGAAACAGTGTCCACCTTGTATTATCAGTCAATTTAGAGCAGTGTATCTGCAGATGTTTCATCGATTATTTAATGCGCCTTAAAAATGTATTGCTCTTGTACCAGGTTATCATTTTGGTACGGAGAAAGAAAGTATTTCAGATATCGTTAGACGATACAGGTCAGTCTGAACAAAATCTGATATTTGAATTCTGATTCTGTTTCTTGTACAAGTGAGAGCAACAGAAAGAGAAAACGTTTGAATGTCTGTGCTTAATCGGTTTGTATTGATACCTTGCAAAGATGTCCTTCATTAAAACTAGAAATCGGGGCCCGGAGGGGGCTGAGTGGTCTAAAGCGCTCACCGTTCCGGATCACTGCCATTTCACCTATGTCTGCGTGGGTTCGAGTCTCAAACGTGGGTACGTGAGAATGCTTGCCAGTAGCTTCTCCTGGGTCGGCGGTTCTTCCGGGGTTTTCCAGGGTTCTTCCTCCACCAGTTATACCGGCCGCCATGTGTAGCCTATCATGTGCTGAAAATGGCGTTAAACCCTACAACAACAACAACAACAACAACAAAAAAAAATAAAACTAGAAATTGTTGATTTAAGTAATTTACTATGGCCAATATTTGTTTTGCGATTTATTATACTTGGTTATCTTTTCTCATTCATTTGCATTTATTTTTGGTAGGAGTAAGAGATACAGACCTGACTGACACGATCCAATTGTACTTGTATAAATTTTGCATTGACGCTTCCTCTTTATTGTTGTAAATCTGGGTCCTAATCATATTTACAAACGTTTAAAAAATGATATAAATACAAGGAGGTTGGTGGGGGAATCACTTTATCTGAATGATGCATCTTGAGGTAAAGCGTTTATAGCATGTTTTCTGGATAACTACATTCATCATTTTGGCGGATTTTGGATGGGTCTTGAATATATTTAAAGCCAGGGTATTTTTTTTAAAGAAATACGGTACCAGCTTGTCTTTAGTGTAATATCATTATAATGATATAGACTAGAATGTAGTTTCTAATATCGTGATGATGATAGAGATTGGGAAGTACTTTATAATATCGTTATGATAATAACGACAGTAATGCACTTTGTAATATCGTTATGATAATAACGACAGCGATATAATTTGTAATATCGTTATGATAATAACGACACTAATGCAGATCGTAATATCGTTATTATAATAACGACAGTAATGCACTTTGTAATATCGTTATGTTGATAAAGATTCGGACGAACTTTGCAGTGTTATATGGTGATAGAGACTGGGAAATATATTGTAATATTGTTATGATAATAGTGGCAGCGAAGTACTGTGTAATATAGTTATCATGATAGAGACTGAAGTACTTGTTATTCTGAGAAGTGCAAGACCATACATATTTATTTTCTGTCTTTACACACACACACACACACACACACACACACACACACACA